>JAHPZR010014378.1:0-10029 GCA_019787425.1 Platygyra sinensis | reverse complement strand
TTTTTACTTTATTGTTCAAAGAGCTAAAGACAGAAGACAAAAGTTTCATTTTTGCCGTTTTGCCGTCCTGGCGTAACGTCAAGCTTAATCTCTCAATAGCGTCTCCATTTCCCCGGGCTAAAAATCACCAATTGCTCGGGCTGAGCTCTCCGGTGTAAACGTTTTCTCCGTCGGGGTAGCCCGCCCCCCCTCCCCCCGCTGTACGAGGTGCATCATAACTCCGGTGAAACATAAGCTTCTCTGACATGGGGCGCGAGGGACATTCGTCAGTACAATCAAAAGCAACAGACTAACGTAACTCCAACGGTATTTATTGTCATTGGATAGAAGCTGAGCTACATTACATCTTACTCAAATGGAGTTAAATTTGTTTAGAACTAGAAGAACTTTCAGCTTGAGATTAATACAATCTACTACAGAGTGAACAGGCACAACCTAAGACTACGCTGTTAATTTACGAAAATCATATGCTTAATAGAACAAACTTGAATTTGGCGTAATAATCAGTTGATACTAGTCTACATTACAAGGTGGTACATCAACAACTCATGAGAAAATCAGCGCTAGTCATTAAGGTAATTTTGTTTCGATTCTTCTAATCTTTGTTTTGCTTCGTTTAACTCAAGTTGCTCTCTTCTCCGTTGCTCTAGGAATATTTTGATTCTTCTCTGAACTACATGTTATCTCCTAATTGTTAACCTTACTGTGAACACTTGCCAAAGTTTGCGATTGACATTCGATAAGAAAAATTCCATCTGCACATGTAAATGAATGTTGTTTTTTTACCAAGTACCATTCTCGTCCCCAGAGCCCACGATCCTTCTGGCCTGCGGCAGGAATCGAGAGGCTCTGGGAGCATCCATTTCAGGCATGCGCCGTAGATGCAGACTGCGTGAGACCGGATGGGCAGAATTCGGTTATTTCCATTGTTATTTCAAAATGGTTGCTCCCAGAGCTCTTGTTTTCCGACCGCTGGTCAAGGGGAACGAGGCTCTGGGAACGAGATTGACCAAGTACTTTAGTGTAAAAGTTCCACCTGCTAAATCTCGGATTGGCTGAGGAGAGTGAAAAAACTAGCATAGGTGTCAGAAGTTCCAAAAGCCAATATAACACCATACCAAGTGGTAATGACTCGACCGCTTTTCATTGCAAGATATCAAGCTTATGTCTCATTTACAAAAAAATTGGGTAGAATTGTGGTTGGAATGCAAATGGAACACAACTTTTCAGTTCAGTGGACTTAAAGTTTCTGGGTAAAACAGAACTTCTGGAAAGGTAGTGTTGTTTCCCTAATGGGCCATTGGACCATTTTTGAGACTTTCACACTCTCAGGCCTCAACCAAAATAACAGGATTCTTCACAGTTCGAATGAAACATGTTTTTTTTTCTTGAAAAATAATTCTCAATTTTCATAAACCTTTTAATCTACTGATCTGAGTGAGCTATGATGTCAGAGGAACAGGAGGTAAACCACTGTTCCAATAAAAGCGGCACATTCAGAGAGGTGTTCTCCTTAAGAGAGGTGGTCTGCTTAGACGAGTCTGCATTCGACTGAGATTTGAGATAATGTATTGAAAAATGATGAGAATCTTCACCACATCACTCTGGAGATGAGGTTATCTATATTGTCAAGGGGCCTAACCTTACAACGACACCTCTCCAGGGAATTCGTACCTCTCAGAGGTGTTCAAAACTTCAAAGAGACGTTTTTTTTCTGAGCATCACATCTCTGAGATAGATAAATGTATCCCCTTTGATAGACTTCCAAAGCTGCTCCCAAGACGCCTGCTTTAGATGGAACACAATGTACTTGAACAAACATCCAACAAATGCAATACAACCATGACAAACCACCTAAATTTGAAATAATCATACAAAACTGGGACCAGAAACTTGGTTTACATTATTTAACATAATTTGAAGCCAAAGAAAATTGTTTACTAGCTAAGGGTGATATGAAGATCGGATGAAGTTGACAAATTTTGGATTAGTAATTACTAGTTGGTCTAAGAAAACACAGCACTATTCCTTCACAAGTGGAGTTTGCTTAAGTTGCAGGAAAATTGATCGCATGCGTGATACATCCTTGGTATTCTTTGTTCCTTTTGGATTAAAGTCGCAATTGCGGCAAACGCGTTCCCAGTCATGACCTGGAGTGGAAGAGTCATCTCGATCTGCCACAAAAGCTTCCTCGTCCGCCCTGAAAAATGTTTTTACAATATTGAGTGAGGACTTTGTTAGGGTGTGAACACTTGAACTGAGCCAGTTGGAATAACCTTGAAGACATAGATCATTTTCGTATTCCAGACCTAGCTTGCAACTGAGGCTAATGCAAGAAGTCTTTTCAAATGCTAATAACATTAATCTCTTTTTAATGATATTACTCCTCCCGAGTCTCCATTCCAAGCTAGTTCCATTCCAATACCATGACTACGAA
Source organism: Platygyra sinensis (assembly GCA_019787425.1). Lineage (NCBI taxonomy): Eukaryota > Metazoa > Cnidaria > Anthozoa > Scleractinia > Merulinidae > Platygyra > Platygyra sinensis. The sequence continues at coordinate 7,592 of JAHPZR010014378.1, read as the reverse complement.
TATGGCCTATAGGCCTCTTGCACTTAGAGGTCACGTGACCAATGCCTTTCTTAAACAATAATCCTGCTGATGCCCATAACAATTATCTTACACACGAAATTTGAGAGGAAACGCATTTAAGGGAGATATTTTATGGTACTTTGATTTTTCAACAAATTAGTATGATTTGTATTGGCCGCCATGTTGGAGGGCATACTCTTGCCCTCCAACATGGCGGCCAAAACTACTTTTTGTTTATATCTTATTAAATGTTTGATAGTTACGTTCAGATGCCCTATAAACATTACCACATCATCTTTTCAACATTTTCCTTGAGGTTTAAGTGCAAAATTTGTTTCAGAAAACGGTAATTCATAATTTTAAAAATCAAGTTTAGGTCACACGACCAGCTACGGACTTTCTCGTTTTAAGCAAATGGTGCGGGTTTGAAAAACCAAATCACTATAATTTTGTTTAAGAGATGACCCACTAATAGTGTTTCGAAGGCAAAATCATGTAACTTTCAGTTTCATAAAAACGATGTCACATGACCTCTTAGTGCAAGTGGCCTATTGAGAGCAAATGATGATGACCTTTGTTTTGAAAAAAAACTGAAAATATTTCGAAGCACCTTATTTTAGACAATACATGTACATGTACAACAGAAAACCAAATTACAGGGCACTCATGAAGAACATTAAGTTTAATTGTTTGGTGATGATCCTAAATTCTGAGCAATTGAAGGGTCTAGATGCGGGCCATCACAACAAGTTTCCAAGTTAAATTAACAAGGAGAGCATTTGACATCAAGGACAGGATCTGTTCAAGATGGTAGTAAATGTACAAGATATCAATCAAAACAGACCTTCACTTGCCTTGCTTTCAGAGTTAGTTGTGAATATATTGTGTGCATTATTCAACATTATTGGACATTTGATTGGTCATTTTTTTTCAAATGGCTGGTTTTAAGAAGTTGCACTGTAATTTTCCTTACCCATTAACAAAACCGTTTTATTTTAGCCCTACAAAAAATATTTCTGTGACAACCAGAGGCACTAACATACCTATTGCTTGTTTGTGTTTTTCCTAACTGTTCATCTCGTCTCTCGTACCAGTCATTGAGTTCTTTTTTAGCTTGTTCACGCCATTCTTGTATTTCGGATTTTTCCTCACTGTCCATTTTGTCCAGAAGAGCTGCTTTTTCTTCTCTCCATTTTCTACAAAATAAATGAATTTATGCTGGTAAGCAATAAAACAGCTTTTGTGGGTAGTTGGTTTAAATAATACTGTCTTCATCTGGCCCAGACTGAAGTTTATCTGGGTTTCTCAATATTTATTACATTTAAGCCATTAATGTATCCTCATTTACTTCCCACTCATTTTTCAATGGTGTCATGCACATACCTTTGGTGATTTGAACCATCAATGCAAATTTTAGAGTAACAAAAGAGTTCTAAGGCTACAAACTTTGTAATGGTTTCACTGCCTCAGTCACATCACCCCACTCAAAAATCTGGATTCCACAGACTACCAGAGTGAAATAGCATTAACAAGACCAACCATCCAAAGGCTCCATGCAGTCGTGAAGGTGCAAGTGTTCACAAGCATTAAAACCACACCTCTCACAGGATGAGAGGGTACGGCAGTTATCACTTGAGTGTTGCTCTTGCACCAGGTAAATGCATGCCTAGCTTAAAATGTCACTATTATGACAATCAGCTGACTATCATTGGTGCTTCTCAGTGTAGATACAACATACCATTTTGTCATTAACATACCTGGTGATATTTGCACAAATTCTACTTGACAGGAAATAAAAAAAAAAACTTGTCACAAACTGAGTCTCACCTGACAGACTCTGGTTCTGATTCTCTTGGGAGGGGCACAACAGGCTGATGAGAACCTGAAATCTAACAGTTTTAAGAACAGATCTTTAGAAACAGAATGCTGGAAACAAATCAAGAATGCACATTTGTACTTTCTTTGTGGAATTGTTTGCCGAATGCCCTGTACATAAACAAAACAGAGACTGCAAAGACAGTTCAATTGCTTAAAAGAAAGTAAGTGTAAGTACGGGGGGGGGGGGGGGGGGGGGATTTTTTCCCACTAAATCCTCATATTTACTTCTGTTAAATAAATATACAGATCTTTCCTAGATTATTACAAATCTGCCAGTTGAAGAATTGCTATTTTTTCCCACCAGTCTTGAACCATGTCAGCATTGGCCTGTGCTTTGGTTGGTAGTAAACAGTGACAGACATTACTCTAAATACAACATAATTGTGAACCCCAGTCTAACACACCACACATAGTTACAAACCCAAGTTGGGTTTGCATTTTCACATGAAATAGATCATAAAATGAATAAAAGTTACTAATTTTCTGAAATTGATGAATAACTTGAGATCATATCCATTCACCTCCTCATCAGCAAATCCATTTACAACTGGTTGATTGTCAACTGAATCCTCAAAGTCATTGAGCTCCTGAAACAGCAACAAAGCCACGGTCATTGACAGTTTATCAAATGCTCAGATTATCAAAACTCACTCAATCATTCTTTAGTGTGCACTTGCACATATTAAGGAGTACATCACCTTGACGATATTCCAGAAGATGAACCTACTAAGGCTAATTTTAGAGTTTATGACACCCACTGTCACTGCATTAATTTTAATATAGCTTCAGCACAAACAGGTACCACCTGGGAGTTCTCTGGATACAGACAAAATCTCCCACTCTCAGGTAGAAGTCACAAAATCTCCCAGACACAAGGCTTGAAATAACTATTGGGCAGGCAGGGGTTTCAATAAGCACCAACATCCGACGAAGAGCGTCGGCTTCTTCGATCAGAGATGTCGGCTACTTTCTGCCTAAAATGAAGTAATTAAAGAGCGATCCTATCAAACAAAATTAAAATTTACTTTGATGGGCTTGGATGTACTTTTTACCTCAATTTCGAGATCAAGGTCACGCCTCATTGCGCTAAGAAATCGTACTTATATTTATGCACAATTTGATGCCCAGAGCGCTGGAAATAGTGTTTCAGAGCTTCCAGATTTCAAATTTTTCTGGGGGGGACATGCCCCCAGGCCCCCTAGCAAAAGGGGCCTTGCAGTCCCTTGTCAATACCGTCGCCTACTCTTCTTAAACTGGCTGCCTACTTCAAACTTTATTGAAACCCCTGGGCAGGCGCCGGACACATTGTCCAGTCAAACGTGATTTTGCTCGGACATAGGCATTTTTGGCCGGACAAATTTAATCCATCTTAACTAGTTGCAATAGAGGCTCCACTTTGCAAGTTACATGATCTGTATCATTTTCAGCAACAGCAACTCTAGTTACTCAAAACAAATCACGTGTGCAAAAAATTACTTATTTTATTAATTACTTATTTATTACTTAATTACTTTGTTCTGTTACATTGTAAGTCAGACATGTGGATTGCAAGACACAACCTCATCGTTAACGTTTGGTTGAAACCTGACCTATTTCAAAGAGAACAGGGTGATGAATGTTGAGTTAACCTTGTGAATTAGTCGTTTAGTGATAAACACGCAACAAATTTATGGACAGGGCGAAATAAAGACAAACTCTATTTTTATGTTTACTTCATTAACCCTCAAAGCCTTTTATTTTAATGTTACATTTGTGAAGTTTTATTGGAGCGAGAGGGTGGCCTAATTCATTATACTGTCACTCTGGGTCTTTCTTTTTTTCACTCTTGTTGGCACCAGATGCTATGCGGGTTATTTTCGGTGCAGCGGGGCGTGCAATCTTGAGCACTTTACCACACGCACAGCAGTAGCCAATTTGCAGTCGCGACTGACAACAGGAAATGTCATCAATCTCACAAACAAAAGTCCCTCTAGTTAATATCTTTTTTGGGAACATGATAAGATTGAATAAATTTCCATCATGATTGTCTCAAAATTGAATTTTCTTTGAAAGCCCAAATGACCGGACAACATGTCTGGTCATCCACTGATTTGCTCAGACAATGCTCGATTCTGACTGGACATTGTCCATCGACCGGCCGTTATTTGAAGCCCTGCAGATATGAAAGAAAGCACATGTAGTACACACTTAATTCAGTCAATTTTCGCCATTACTAAGGTACAACTTTTGCACATAATTTTAATGCATTTTTGAGGAAAAACTGACAGCACTCTACTTAAAACAACTTTTGTTGATACTGAGAAGATTATATGGCGATCTTTCCAATTTCAATTTCTTGGGGTTCGCTTCTCTGGGGCATTATAACCGTCCTCTGCTTTGTAGTACATACATGTAGAGATACTAACAGTGCCATGTAAGCAGCAAGACATTTAAGCTATTTGGAAACTTCCTTTCTCACAGCTAATCAAACTTTACTCAGATACATGTATCATTCTCCTCCCCACAGCCCACGATCCTTATGGCCTGTGACAGGATTCAGAGCTCTGGGAGCAACCATTTCAGGCATGTGCCATAGATGCAGACTGCGTGAAACCGGATGGGCAGAATTCAGTTATTTCCTTTGTTACATGTATTTCAAAATGGTTGCTCTCAGAGCTCTCGTTTTCTGACCGCTGGTCAAGGGGAACGAAGACTCTGGGAAGGAGATTGAAACATGTGTAGGCAATTGGCATTCTGTATGCATTCCAGGCATTAATGCAGATGCTCACTTTATAGTGATTTTTTTTCATATGCAGTTATTAAATTGTTCACTAGAGCAAACTCCAAAGTAAATTCTGGAAGCCCACTTTTAAAATTTTGGCTAAAAACTTACAACTCAAAACATTTCACTCCATGTTGGATGAAGCCTCTCACAGTTCTAAACAAAAATTCAGGGAAAAGCAAATCCTGTAGGAGGGTACTACTTGACCCATGTTTGGGTATTGGGGTGCCACCGAAGGTTTAAAATGCTAACCCTGTTTAGGACAAAAATATTCTAAAAGTCCTACAATGTGTTCATGAAGGTGTACTTTGGTTCAATTTTTCTCTTTTCAATTCAGAAAATGCTTTCAACTGATTCAACTAGATAGCCTACTAATCCTTTAGTTGGGACTCTTGGCACAATAATTATTGAAATATGCAATACAAAACTTGTACCTATTAATTTTGTTTTTGAAAAGAGTAATCACTAAAATTCTCAGTTCTGATGAATCACAGAGACCCTTTTTCTGCCCTTAACGCCGGTTTTAGAATACTTTGGCTTGAAAGTGCATTTCTGTTTTCGATTACATTTACAAATTAGAGGTAGTTGAATCAAGGATCAAATGATTAGGCCTGAGAAGAATTTTGAGAGCAGCTACCTAGCCTTTCACATCATTTGCTGTCTGACCATATCCGACTTCAAGGTGGATTGACAATAACGTTTATTGACGAAAAAAGAAACGAAAATTAATCGTCTATCAACGTTGATTTAAACGCTAACAAATGAAAGGCTTATCAAAACGTAAGCGTTTTCCTAAAGCGCTACAACACGTCAAGCTAAAGATTACTTTATCGACAATATCACTGATACACACTTAATTTGGCACTAAATTGCATCAAAATTGTGGTCATGTAAAGCTTACGTTGGTCTCTGACTGCCCTCCGCCGAAATCCTCTCCCAGTTCAGCAAGATCATCTTGTTCTCTCGCTAAAAATTCGGCTGCGGGATCTTCCTGAAATTCGTCACTGCCCAAAAGATCCGCCATTTTGCAACCGGAATGACTCGTGTAACGTACGATATCCCGGATGATGATATTTCAGCTCCCTTGGATCCCTGGGACTGTTTCCGCGAGTATGATGCGTTCTGGGAAATTTGTTGCGTCATTACGGTCACAAAATGGTAGGTTTGTGTTAGCTGAGGATTTTATCCATTATTTTCCTGGAAAGTTTTAGTAATAAGTTGTTTCCTTACCTTTTCTTCTCAGACTACCCTCATACTAGCAGGACTTGGAGTAGCTGGAGCAGCGATAGCAGGTTTTTTTTTTACTTGAAAGATAACGTTGATGCACGTGTTGTTGTTCGACAGTTTTGTAGCATAACTTATTTGTGTGTTGTTTCCCGTTGTCAGGTCGTTATGCCATGGTGGCATTAAGGAAGGTTAATTTCAACCAAATACCCAAAATTATTCCGAAAATACCGGTAAGTATCATCGAACAGTCCATGATATGCTTTGTAAGAAACATGTCCTCTCTCAAGAAAATTAGAAGTTAGATGCTGATGTCAACCGTACGGGGGGTGGGGGGGGGGGGGTACAAAAGGTACCTCGTTTGTACGCTTATGTCCAGGATTGAACGGAACTATTGTTTAATTAGTGCGTCATATTTGACAGGGTTATTTGAAATTTTCATACTTCTTCATATCAACAAGTGTTTTGGTGACTTTTTGCCAATGAGGACACTTTGTGATGCTTATCATAAGGAATTTGAATCTCATTATCATTCAATCCTGGACATAGCTGTAAATAGACTGATACAGCCATAAGGGGCAGCTATTAAATACCTAAATGACCGATTTCCCTACCCTTTCCCTTCCTCTACCCCCAGGATGTCAATTGAGTTTGCCATTTGGTGTCTCTCTTATCCAACCATTTCACATGATTTATACAGTCCAGATTACACTGTCCAGAGTTACAACCATGACATAAAAACTGTGCTATTTGGGCCTGGTGGTGATACCTTATCACAATAGGTTTTGACAAGACACTAACCCCTGATCAGGTGACCCCAACTGATCCCCTTTAAAACAATTAATGGGCCCAATAGGCTATTTTACAGTTATGTGCTTAGTTACCTGGCCATGAATGCAAGCGAGGCTGGAGGTGACCTTGCTTTGATACAGACCTCTCTGCTTTTCTCATGTAAATGCCAATTAGTTAGCATAAGAATAACTTGATTTGCACAATAAAAATAGTGAGGTCTGTATCAAAACAAGGTCAACTCCAACCTCACTGCCATTCAGAGGCCAGGTCACTGAACCGACAACTGTAAACTGGTTCTGTTCAAGGTCCCAAATAATTTACCTTCCCTGAAATTTCTAAGATGGCAGATTAGTTGCAGATTTCCGATTCTCTCCTTTTATTGTAAGTGCAGGTTTTGCTTATGGAAAATTGAACTCAGATTAAGTTGGAATATCATTAAGTACAGTAAAAATCCATGTATAAGAACCTGCATTTTTCAGTTTAGCCTTAATAGGTTCTTATATAAATGGTACTTAAAGCAAATTTAGGCTACCAAGGTTCTTAAAATAGGTTCTTTTATTTTCATATGAATTTCATCTGAATATGCTATATATAATATAAATATCATCTCATAATACAGTATAAATCATTTATTTGTATCACAGAGCAGTTGGAGATGGTCAGAAAGATTTCCTTGATACTGCAATAGAGTACAATACCTGAAAATACTTGGGGAATTATTTGAATGGCAAACACAATAGACATACAACATGTTACTAAGCTTGAATTCAAAGAAAAAAAAGTTATGTCAAGTTACTTTTAAATAGATGATGATCTTAATTCAGCAGTTTCTACCTATACAATTTTACAGCAACCCATCTGATAAGAACCTAACTTGAAATTTTAGCCGAAATAGGTTCTTATGTGGAGGGGGCTTAAAATGAAAATTTTAGCCTAA
>JAHPZR010014377.1:0-11962 GCA_019787425.1 Platygyra sinensis | reverse complement strand
TTTTCTTCTATTATAAGGATCAGGTAAAAAAAATGTTTTTGTTAGTTTGCCTGTATGAATGTAAAAAAAGGTTGAATAAAAATTAATTTGTCTGTCCCCCTAAAAATAAAAATGTCCCCCAAAATTTTAGCCAAGGGACAAATTGTCCCCCAGTGATCAAATCCTTGCTCAAACCCTGTTATTTATAGATATAGTAGTAGTAAGCTGCTTACAAGAATTGAAAGTATTATGTTTGCATATGCAGTCCTTCAGCAAGCAAGGCTAAAGTTCGAGAGGCGCATAGAAGGATCATGCTAATAAATCATCCTGACAGAGGTGAGTGGAGGGGTCTTAGATAAAGTCTAAAACTACAATGCTATGGAGATTCTGGTCAAAACATAAAGTAATATGGTTCAAGGGATTTTGCTTTTCTAAGTACACCCAAACAAACCAGCTAATAACTTAAGGTTTCATATTGCAAATAAGACTTGAAAGTTCTCTCTGAATTCCCAAAATTGGTGTCCCATTAAATAATTAGGCATCTGTTTTGGAGTATTTTGGTGGATTTTTTTTTTGATTTGGTTAACTGATTTTCTCTGCCAAGTTAAATTCAAGATCTGACTGGTCTGCAACCACTGGGAGAGCAAGGCATTGAGATGTCAAACTTAAAACCTTCCTCATGCAACACCTTAGCAACTATCAATATTTGAAGGTTTCACATAGGAAAAGTGTTTTCTCTGATGCAACGGAGGCATCCAAATTCTATAAAAATTGATAATGTTTCCTAAAGGTGGGAAATGCAGACAGTCGAGTCCCTTTTTTGGCAATAGCAACTGAACTCGTGCCTTTCAAAACTTGGTCATGGGTTTGAAATGGTAGGTTTTTAGTTTGACTGTTTGTGTGTCATTTTTTAGGTGGTTCTCCATATCTAGCTGCAAAAATAAATGAGGCAAAAGATCTCCTTGATGGAAATGGCAAGTGATATAAATACATATGGTGGAACAATACGGTTGGAAGAGAAAGGGATATCATCAGGCACAGGCTATGCAACATTCAAAATGGCAAACTCTAGCAGAGCAAAGAAGAACCAGCAATAATATGATAACACTAGACCTTTGGAAAAGAAGGGGTTAATGATTATTCATGAAGTTTGCATAGATATCAGACAGTTTTGTGATGGCATCAATGTTACAAATCAATCTGCAGCTTTTGTGAGTTTGTAAATGAGCAGAGAACAGAGCAAATGTTACAGATAACTTATGTATTTTCTTTTAAAATATAGATAGGACCCTGTACGCGCACTGATTGGTCAAAAACCCATGTTTTATCAGAGTGTAAAACATAGAAAAAAATGTGTTTTTAATGTTTTGCACATGTAAAATCTATATTTTAAAGCAAATAAAGAAGCCTAAGGTGTGTGTTACACTGTGATAAAACACTCCGGTCATTTGAGAAGACAGTCGAGAAATGAATGGCTTGGTGCAAGACAGGTGTGAGTGACTTTTTCGTGTAAAATTTTTTTTCCTTCAAAAGTGCCTGAATTTTTGCATGTGCTTTTCAATTAAGTAGTAAAACATTCCCTTGTACTTTTTTCGGCTGGTTTGCACTTTGCTTCTGAGAAAAAACGAAGTCAAAATATCAAAGCATGCACAACGAACGCATTACAAAGGGGAACAAGAGCATTTCAGCCAAAAAAAAGATACAGGAGAATGTTTTTCTACTAAATTGAAAAGCACATGCAAAAATTCAGGCACTTTTGAAGGAAAGAAAATTTTACCAGAAAAAGTCACTTACACCTGTCTTGCACCAAGCCATTCAAATGTTGTCTACATTTCCCTCCTGTTCTCAAATGACCATTGTGTTTTATCACAGTGTAATACACGGCTTAGGCTTCTTTATTTGTTAAATATGTCTTCTCTCAAGATTTTTACCTGAAGGCCATACTTTATTAAGTGAAAACTAATTTCCTACTGACTCCAATAAATACAGGCAAGTTTTGTCGAGTTGCAAGGAAAATGTTGCCTGTCTTAGTTGCCTCTAGGAAAAGAACTTGTTGTAGTAGTTATTAAGTGGTTTCTCTTGTTTGAGCTGTAAACACAATCTGGGGACACATTTGAAGGAGAGTGATAAAAAAAGTCACAATTTTGCATTGTGATTAAAGTTTTATTAATTAAAGAATTTTAATTCTTAAGAGCTCCAATAGTCAACTACAGTGCTACTGTACTATTTATTTTACCTCCTTTCATTGCTGTTATTAATTTCTTGTTAAAGCAACTTAGTTATTACAAAGTGCAAATTATCAGGGTTACACACTTGTGCACTTAAAGAAAGCTGGGTTATTGCAGTTACCAGCACTGCCTTCATTCTGGCTGGATTCTTATCTTGTCTAAAGCGAGACACTGCTACATGAACTACAACTGTAGCCTTTGATTCCAAAGAGTTTAACCAATGTAAAATCAACCCTGAAGAAGAATTAGCTTGTGTGCTTTCCCCCAAAGAGATTATAAGTGCTCTACACCTACAATCTGCTTGTTCAGATGGGGACAAAAATTAATGATTGGGGCAGCTGTAGGGTCAACTATTCCTAGTTAAATTCATAGACCAAAATCGGATTTCTTTCAGACTCACAAATGATAATATATTCAAGACTTATCAGCTTTAATTAGCTACTAATAGTAGCTTTTCTATTTCCCGTTTCTATTTTGAACGTTGTCTCTACCCAGTAAGTGGATATAGTCTTAGATTTATCTTAAAACTGAGAGGACTTTGCCAACACATTTACTCGTGCCTAGTCCACTCTGGATGTTCTTGGAGTTCCCGTTGACTGATTTCCGAATCTTCATTGCATTCTGAAACAGAAATTATAAAGGGCTTTAAAATTCGGATTAAATGCACAGTCACTGGCGACAGGGTAGTTCTTCTTGTAGCATGTTGCTGGATTTTATTTTGGTTTGACTTCCTGGGGAGATAAGCAAGATCAAGATAAGATAATTTCCTTACCTGATGATGCTGCTGAGAGAAGTTTAAGTCCTCTAAGAGTGTCTGCGATGTCCTCCACCTTTTCTTTCCTTTCTACATCAACAGTAGCACTGTTTTCATCACAGTACTCCAAAAACCTGCAAGCCATAACGTATGAGTTCAACACTTTGGCCAGATTTTTCAAGCTAGAGGAGGTCTTGTGCAGAAACCAGCGTTTCAAGCTGATCTCAGAATAAACTGAGTGGAGATATTTTGCTAGTCTTCATAGTGCACGTGTGTTTTTAGCTATTATCATAAACCGTACCTCTTTACGAAGTTTATAAAAGGCCATGCACTTAACAAAGTTGTATCTCGACCTGTTGGTCTAAATTTTTCGAAGCAGCTCATACCTTTTCCAGTTTTCGTCTTTACACAGCATGTCCGGGTTACCTATTAAAATCAAGAGAGCCTGGGCACGAGTAATGGCTACATTGAATCTCTGAAAAAAAGGAATGCAAAAGTTACGGAATTGAATCTGTTGTCTGTACCCAAAGGATTAAATAAGAGAAAGACAAGGTTTGCATGTACGTTTTTGTAAATTTATCAAACTAGCTATTCTAAAATGATTTTCAATCTTGGTAAATGTTCAACGTGTAATTTGGACAGTTTTGCCCTAAGCGAGACGGCGAGCCGGAGAATGCCCGACTTTTTCATATGGAAGTGCCCCCTCCACAGGTTTCGCGCACCATACACGATTAATACTACATACAGTGACATGTCAGCCCAAGTTGGAACTAAATGAATCCAAAAGCTAATTTCATTGACCTGCCCTGTCCAATCTAGGTAGTCCTAGCAGATTCCTTTCATTCAATTGCGAATTCCACCGCAATTGGTCCTATTAGATCATGCAAATGAAAGGTCTCCTTTAATAATAAGGGAAACTCTTCATAGGGCAAGCCTACTTTTGGGTTGTTAAGAAATCCAAGGTGGAAATCCTTGTCCATCTCTAGGTATTCCTTCTTTGTGCTTCGGACAGTTGATAAGATAATCACTCTTCTCTCTTGTCCCTGAAATTCTTCCACGCTGCCAACTTTAATCTCACCACCAAATCCTCTCTTCTCAATCATCTTCTGAATCTTTTGAACCTAACCAAAAACCCGTGGTAACACTGTTAGCAATTACTCTTTTGACAGTCCGTTAAAGAGTTTTCTCTTTCTTCGAACAAACGAGCACCAAACAGGATTATTTTGCTGGCATATTTTCAATTTGAAAACAAGGTGGGGTTTATTTATTAGAAAACAAATAAGAACGCGTAGTTTTTTAATTTGTTCATGCCTTTTTGCAAAAGAGAGGACTACCACGATAATGATTTTGTCCTCTGATCGACATGTTCGAGATCAGAAACGCCAAGAAGATGAACTCTTCAGCGTCACACACACCCCTTGTAAACTGATCGTGTTGAAGCAAAAACGACATTTAATTAGTGTTTGATTTGATCAAATATCTGAGCGTTTGCTTAGAAGAAACCGTACTCCGCTGACAGTCAGCGGATGCTGAAAACGTAGGCTGCCTAAAACCGAAACTGTTAAGATTTCTGCTACAGCCGGTAGTGGATTTGGGGGCGGAGTGCAACCCAAATAGAGGCGAGTGTCTACAATAAGGCGAGAGAGATTTAAGTAATAAGGCCTCGGACGTGACAAACTAATGATCATTGGCCTACTTGTCTCTTGTACGGAGAAATAACTCCAATCATCTCCGGTCTCAAGTGTTTTAATCCTCTGCTCCTGACGTTATCGTCCAGCAGTTTCTTTAGGTAGCGCTCAAGAGTTTCCACCTCGGCCACATTAAAGAAAGAAGGGCTGCTGCCTTCTCTTTCGTCCTTGCCGTACACGGGGTGGAAGATGATTGGAAAGTTCTTGTTAGGCAGCTCCTCCCAGCCCAGCATCACGTTTCTAGAGTAAGTTTGCAAGTAAGTCAAGACGTGGTCATGGTCATGTCAAGTTTAGGGTTTTACGACGGAAATAGACCTTTCGAAATCGGCGATGTCCTTGTCATGTTAAATATTGGTTGGTTTAAGTGTGTCCTTAAAATTGTATGAAGCCTTGGAGCCAAGGCTGGTTTCATAGCTGCCCGAGCTATCCCGGTTTTTGTGGGATGAAGCGGCCAGGGCCGGGTTGTTCGAAAGGCAATTAACGTTAACCCAGGATTCATCGTTAACTGAGGCATTATTTTTTCTTGTTTGAAAATGTTTTTCACCTCTAACGTTTGCTGTAGTTTGAGATTACTACAGCTCAAAACTGAAGGGCAAACAATATAAACAGATTACCTAACCAAAAAGTTACAAATCTGAAATCAAAATCCTTGCAGGTTACTCCCCCGCAATTTGTTAGGGGCACTGTGAGAGTAAAGTGTCTTGCCCAAGAACACATCAGAATGTCCCCGGCCAGTGTGTGCCCGGTCATGCGCAAATCAACTTCATGCTATGCAATAGGGCCGCCATAGACCTTACCTAAAATCTCTGGCACATTCATTCAATTCGTTGTCATAAAACAGTTGTTTGGGAATCTCAATGATGGCTTTGTGTGAGCGATAGTTATTCACGAGCTTCGTCAGCAGATCCGAGTTGTAATTCCCTCTTCGTCCACGCGCGTACGCAGTACATGACGTCATCAGACGTTCCAAAAGTGAGATTTCTGCAAAAAATCATTGACAAGATTCAGGCCTCGTCCACACTACGCATGAGGAATTTAAAGATGCGTTTTCAAAAAGCATCAGTGTTCTCCGTCCCCCCGGGGGGGGGGAGTACTCGATATATCCCTGGGTGGGGAGGTGCGGTCCGGCCCCTCACACCTTGACCTTGTTTAAGACAAATATCACTGATTTTCCTACCCTGTGTAAGACAGAATTCCGATTTTTGATACCCTGTTTACAGCAGTTATCAGTCACACGCGCCCTCCAACGATTTTTTTCCATTTTGAAAACTACGTTTTGGTGGACGTCAATCAAATGTATCCATGACAATAACGGCGTCAAATTCTCAGAGTATCCGAGTTGCTCTTTCATATCATCTTTACTTGACTCGTCGATAAACAGAAACTGAGAAGTAAGACTTATAAAATCGTTTAAAGCGCCTTTTCGTTCGTCTCGCTCACGGGCAATGTTTTGAAGCTACAAATTTACAAACATTGTACAACCACAACAACATGAGAATGAACTAAATATAAATAAATAAACTTTATTACAGAATGAACTACAAAAGTCTAAATGCTAATCTCTTGCGGCTTTCATTACCTTTTTATTACCGACATTCCCACATGCCGTGTGGTTCTCTTGACGGTTTGCTTTGCATATAATTTGCCTGTCTGCTACTAGTGTTCCAACCACGCTTGAAACTCGTCAAGATAGATCTCTGCATGCCGGGATTATCAGTATTTTAGCAAGGCGAATGACAAGAATTTCTGCGGTGAAAATAATCTGCATCCATAACAAGCTAATAAATAGTCAATCTCCACATAAAGCGACTCATTTCAGAGGCCAACTTTTTCAGCTACCTTGTATCTTTCCTTTCTTCGACTTTCTCTTTGGCGGATCGCTCACGGCTCTAGTTTTGTTTCGTACGCCGCCTTCTTCACAAACGTTTCGCTCGCAAAAAGTGTTTATGCTATGCAATTCAAAGACAAACCGCGTTTCCTCTACATAAGAGCCCTCCATCTCAGCGAAATTGCAAATGACTTTGTCATAATGACTGAGCGATTATTCCTTAACCAACGACGATCGAACATGGCCGTGAAACTGACACGACGAAATGAACACGGATATTGTCATGGATACATTTGATTGACGTCCACCAAACTTAGTTTTTGAAATGGCAAAAAATCGTTGAAGGGCGCGTGTGACTGATAACCGCTGTAAGACATAGATTTAAAGTTGCGGTTACAAATTTTGTGGCTTTCTTGTTGTGTAATCAATGGAAATTTTAATGTGCCTGGTATCAATGCCAAAGTAAACAGAAGTCAATATTAATTAACAAGAGATTAGCATTTAGACTTTTGTAGTTCATTCTGTAATAAAGTTTATTTATTTATATTTAGTTCATTCTCATGTTGTTGTGGTTGTACAATGTTTGTAAATTTGTAGCTTCAAAACAATGCCCGTGAGCGAGACGAACGAAAAGGCGCTTTAAACGATTTTATAAGTCTTACTTCTCAGTTTCTGTTTATCGACGAGTCAAGTAAAGATGATATGAAAGAGCAACTCGGATACTCTGAGAATTTGACGCCGTTATTGTCATGGATACATTTGATTGACGTCCACCAAAACGTAGTTTTCAAAATGGAAAAAAATCGTTGGAGGGCGCGTGTGACTGATAACTGCTGTAAACAGGGTATCAAAAATCGGAATTCTGTCTTACACAGGGTAGGAAAATCAGTGATATTTGTCTTAAACAAGGTCAAGGTGTGAGGGGCCGGACCGCACCTCCCCACCCAGGGATATATCGAGTACTCCCCCCCCCCGGGGGGACGGAGAACACTGATGCTTTTTGAAAACGCATCTTTAAATTCCTCATGCGTAGTGTGGACGAGGCCTGAATCTTGTCAATGATTTTTTGCAGAAATCTCACTTTTGGAACGTCTGATGACGTCATGTACTGCGTACGCGCGTGGACGAAGAGGGAATTACAACTCGGATCTGCTGACGAAGCTCGTGAATAACTATCGCTCACACAAAGCCATCATTGAGATTCCCAAACAACTGTTTTATGACAACGAATTGAATGAATGTGCCAGAGATTTTAGGTAAGGTCTATGGCGGCCCTATTGCATAGCATGAAGTTGATTTGCGCATGACCGGGCACACACTGGCCGGGGACATTCTGATGTGTTCTTGGGCAAGACACTTTACTCTCACAGTGCCCCTAACAAATTGCGGGGGAGTAACCTGCAAGGATTTTGATTTCAGATTTGTAACTTTTTGGTTAGGTAATCTGTTTATATTGTTTGCCCTTCAGTTTTGAGCTGTAGTAATCTCAAACTACAGCAAACGTTAGAGGTGAAAAACATTTTCAAACAAGAAAAAATAATGCCTCAGTTAACGATGAATCCTGGGTTAACGTTAATTGCCTTTCGAACAACCCGGCCCTGGCCGCTTCATCCCACAAAAACCGGGATAGCTCGGGCAGCTATGAAACCAGCCTTGGCTCCAAGGCTTCATACAATTTTAAGGACACACTTAAACCAACCAATATTTAACATGACAAGGACATCGCCGATTTCGAAAGGTCTATTTCCGTCGTAAAACCCTAAACTTGACATGACCATGACCACGTCTTGACTTACTTGCAAACTTACTCTAGAAACGTGATGCTGGGCTGGGAGGAGCTGCCTAACAAGAACTTTCCAATCATCTTCCACCCCGTGTACGGCAAGGACGAAAGAGAAGGCAGCAGCCCTTCTTTCTTTAATGTGGCCGAGGTGGAAACTCTTGAGCGCTACCTAAAGAAACTGCTGGACGATAACGTCAGGAGCAGAGGATTAAAACACTTGAGACCGGAGATGATTGGAGTTATTTCTCCGTACAAGAGACAAGTAGGCCAATGATCATTAGTTTGTCACGTCCGAGGCCTTATTACTTAAATCTCTCTCGCCTTATTGTAGACACTCGCCTCTATTTGGGTTGCACTCCGCCCCCAAATCCACTACCGGCTGTAGCAGAAATCTTAACAGTTTCGGTTTTAGGCAGCCTACGTTTTCAGCATCCGCTGACTGTCAGCGGAGTACGGTTTCTTCTAAGCAAACGCTCAGATATTTGATCAAATCAAACACTAATTAAATGTCGTTTTTGCTTCAACACGATCAGTTTACAAGGGGTGTGTGTGACGCTGAAGAGTTCATCTTCTTGGCGTTTCTGATCTCGAACATGTCGATCAGAGGACAAAATCATTATCGTGGTAGTCCTCTCTTTTGCAAAAAGGCATGAACAAATTAAAAAACTACGCGTTCTTATTTGTTTTCTAATAAATAAACCCCACCTTGTTTTCAAATTGAAAATATGCCAGCAAAATAATCCTGTTTGGTGCTCGTTTGTTCGAAGAAAGAGAAAACTCTTTAACGGACTGTCAAAAGAGTAATTGCTAACAGTGTTACCACGGGTTTTTGGTTAGGTTCAAAAGATTCAGAAGATGATTGAGAAGAGAGGATTTGGTGGTGAGATTAAAGTTGGCAGCGTGGAAGAATTTCAGGGACAAGAGAGAAGAGTGATTATCTTATCAACTGTCCGAAGCACAAAGAAGGAATACCTAGAGATGGACAAGGATTTCCACCTTGGATTTCTTAACAACCCAAAAGTAGGCTTGCCCTATGAAGAGTTTCCCTTATTATTAAAGGAGACCTTTCATTTGCATGATCTAATAGGACCAATTGCGGTGGAATTCGCAATTGAATGAAAGGAATCTGCTAGGACTACCTAGATTGGACAGGGCAGGTCAATGAAATTAGCTTTTGGATTCATTTAGTTCCAACTTGGGCTGACATGTCACTGTATGTAGTATTAATCGTGTATGGTGCGCGAAACCTGTGGAGGGGGCACTTCCATATGAAAAAGTCGGGCATTCTCCGGCTCGCCGTCTCGCTTAGGGCAAAACTGTCCAAATTACACGTTGAACATTTACCAAGATTGAAAATCATTTTAGAATAGCTAGTTTGATAAATTTACAAAAACGTACATGCAAACCTTGTCTTTCTCTTATTTAATCCTTTGGGTACAGACAACAGATTCAATTCCGTAACTTTTGCATTCCTTTTTTTCAGAGATTCAATGTAGCCATTACTCGTGCCCAGGCTCTCTTGATTTTAATAGGTAACCCGGACATGCTGTGTAAAGACGAAAACTGGAAAAGGTATGAGCTGCTTCGAAAAATTTAGACCAACAGGTCGAGATACAACTTTGTTAAGTGCATGGCCTTTTATAAACTTCGTAAAGAGGTACGGTTTATGATAATAGCTAAAAACACACGTGCACTATGAAGACTAGCAAAATATCTCCACTCAGTTTATTCTGAGATCAGCTTGAAACGCTGGTTTCTGCACAAGACCTCCTCTAGCTTGAAAAATCTGGCCAAAGTGTTGAACTCATACGTTATGGCTTGCAGGTTTTTGGAGTACTGTGATGAAAACAGTGCTACTGTTGATGTAGAAAGGAAAGAAAAGGTGGAGGACATCGCAGACACTCTTAGAGGACTTAAACTTCTCTCAGCAGCATCATCAGGTAAGGAAATTATCTTATCTTGATCTTGCTTATCTCCCCAGGAAGTCAAACCAAAATAAAATCCAGCAACATGCTACAAGAAGAACTACCCTGTCGCCAGTGACTGTGCATTTAATCCGAATTTTAAAGCCCTTTATAATTTCTGTTTCAGAATGCAATGAAGATTCGGAAATCAGTCAACGGGAACTCCAAGAACATCCAGAGTGGACTAGGCACGAGTAAATGTGTTGGCAAAGTCCTCTCAGTTTTAAGATAAATCTAAGACTATATCCACTTACTGGGTAGAGACAACGTTCAAAATAGAAACGGGAAATAGAAAAGCTACTATTAGTAGCTAATTAAAGCTGATAAGTCTTGAATATATTATCATTTGTGAGTCTGAAAGAAATCCGATTTTGGTCTATGAATTTAACTAGGAATAGTTGACCCTACAGCTGCCCCAATCATTAATTTTTGTCCCCATCTGAACAAGCAGATTGTAGGTGTAGAGCACTTATAATCTCTTTGGGGGAAAGCACACAAGCTAATTCTTCTTCAGGGTTGATTTTACATTGGTTAAACTCTTTGGAATCAAAGGCTACAGTTGTAGTTCATGTAGCAGTGTCTCGCTTTAGACAAGATAAGAATCCAGCCAGAATGAAGGCAGTGCTGGTAACTGCAATAACCCAGCTTTCTTTAAGTGCACAAGTGTGTAACCCTGATAATTTGCACTTTGTAATAACTAAGTTGCTTTAACAAGAAATTAATAACAGCAATGAAAGGAGGTAAAATAAATAGTACAGTAGCACTGTAGTTGACTATTGGAGCTCTTAAGAATTAAAATTCTTTAATTAATAAAACTTTAATCACAATGCAAAATTGTGACTTTTTTTATCACTCTCCTTCAAATGTGTCCCCAGATTGTGTTTACAGCTCAAACAAGAGAAACCACTTAATAACTACTACAACAAGTTCTTTTCCTAGAGGCAACTAAGACAGGCAACATTTTCCTTGCAACTCGACAAAACTTGCCTGTATTTATTGGAGTCAGTAGGAAATTAGTTTTCACTTAATAAAGTATGGCCTTCAGGTAAAAATCTTGAGAGAAGACATATTTAACAAATAAAGAAGCCTAAGCCGTGTATTACACTGTGATAAAACACAATGGTCATTTGAGAACAGGAGGGAAATGTAGACAACATTTGAATGGCTTGGTGCAAGACAGGTGTAAGTGACTTTTTCTGGTAAAATTTTCTTTCCTTCAAAAGTGCCTGAATTTTTGCATGTGCTTTTCAATTTAGTAGAAAAACATTCTCCTGTATCTTTTTTTTGGCTGAAATGCTCTTGTTCCCCTTTGTAATGCGTTCGTTGTGCATGCTTTGATATTTTGACTTCGTTTTTCTCAGAAGCAAAGTGCAAACCAGCCGAAAAAAGTACAAGGGAATGTTTTACTACTTAATTGAAAAGCACATGCAAAAATTCAGGCACTTTTGAAGGAAAAAAAATTTTACACGAAAAAGTCACTCACACCTGTCTTGCACCAAGCCATTCATTTCTCGACTGTCTTCTCAAATGACCGGAGTGTTTTATCACAGTGTAACACACACCTTAGGCTTCTTTATTTGCTTTAAAATATAGATTTTACATGTGCAAAACATTAAAAACACATTTTTTCTATGTTTTACACTCTGATAAAACATGGGTTTTTGACCAATCAGTGCGCGTACAGGGTCCTATCTATATTTTAAAAGAAAATACATAAGTTATCTGTAACATTTGCTCT
>JAHPZR010014376.1:0-28251 GCA_019787425.1 Platygyra sinensis | reverse complement strand
TTCGTATGTGCTTGTCCAAAGCCCAAACTCAAAAATTTCTAATCAGAGGATCATAGTCTTAAATATTTTAAAATAAAGAAAAAAAATATTTGAAAATAAAAATGTAGGCATTTAAAATGAGAGTGACAGTTAATTCAAGATGTTTTAAGTCTGGTGAAGTTCCTGTAAGATAGTGCTACTGACAAACCTTAGCAGATTAATAATAATGAAGACCTTAGAAACAAAGTCACGAGTGATGAATTTGGTTGAATTTTTTGCATGTCAAAGTGCTTGTGAATGTTTGCATGCGGCATCAATTTACATGTACATCTAATCAAATTACACTGAATTTATTTTTGTTTCCCGCTGCTGTGCACTTCCTTTTGGAGGAAATCTAGGCACAGTTAATGAAAACTCCTGTTCTTGTGAAAAGTGAACTGATCAACATGACACGAGAGTGAGGCAAAGAAAAAATCTGAGTTCCCGACAGGAATCAAATCCATCACCTGTCAAACACCAGGTGGGGGCTTGATACATTGAGCTACGAGAACTCATGGAAAGCAAGGTCATTTAACTGAGTGAGCTCATATGTGACAGGTAACCTGCATACTGCTAGGATCAGCTCTGTCAAAGTCATTGTGAGTGTGATAAACAAATAAAGATGGTGAATTTTAAGTTTGGGACTGAAATGTGAAAAGTTAACACAAACGTGGAACAAACAAAAAATTCCTGTTCTTGAACCGAGGCAAAAAATCAACCTACACATGTGTAGACATGTGGGACAAAAGCATACATGTACAAGTCATGGTATGTGTGATATGTAGTTTAAAATGTATTTTAAGTCAGAATGATTTCAGCCAAGATTAACATTTTCAAATCAGTGTTTTTTTACTCATCTTTCCCCTTTAACACAAATAAACCCAGGCTGAAATCATTTTGACCTAAAATCTATACATAGTACTCTGGTAGAGCTAGTGAGCTTGAGTACTGATCATGGTGTTCATGTTTGCTTGTTGTTGTGAAATTTAAAATATGCTCATTTTCATCTTTTGTTAGCATGATCCAGACACAGAACAGTGTGCCCCTGGACCTCCTGAAGGGAACTACATTATGTTTGATAAAGCAACATCTGGTCTTGAACCCAACAATGACCGGTTTTCTGTTTGCAGCAAAAATAGTATCAAGAAAAATGTAAATAGAGTTCGCTCTAAGCAAGGCAGTACTTGCTTCATTAAATCCGATGACCCAATATGTGGAAACAAGATAGTGGAAAAAGGTGAACAGTGTGATTGTGGAGATGCAAACACCTGTACTGAGGATTGCTGTATCCCAGCAGGTAGCAGCAATCAATGCAAGCTGCGAATTGGAAAGATATGCAGCCCAAGCCAAGGTTTGTGCCAAAATCAAATTTATTTCTGTTTAGCTCTGTTATTCTGTTAATATTAATTGACCATTTCAACTTGAAACGTCGCCAGTGACCAGGGTGCTGATCATACAAATAATAGAGAAACCTTAATTGAATGGCTTGGTGCAAGAGGGGCGTAAGTGACTTCTTCGTGTAAATTTTTTTTCCTTCAAAAGTGCCTGAATTTTTTGCATGTGCTTTTCAATTTGGTAGAGAAACATTCCTACACACACTTACACACACTTTATTATTATTTTTCTAGTTCTATTTACAGAAAGGGCATGCCCGCAACTAGCAAAGGCTAATCTAGGCGGGCCATGCCTTAATAAGCAAATTACAAAAATATACAGACAAAAATTAATTAATAAAAAGAAGAAATACAGTATTAGGTAATAACAAGAAAAACAAGAAAAACCATTTCACTAACCTAACTTAATTTCAGTTTCGTAGAAAAACATCAGTGGGTACCTTTGACTTACACACAAATTGAATAATATTGACTAATCATTTTTGACAGTTGAAGTCTGAAATTTTAATGATTACCAACACTAGTACTGAAAAACTCCTAATTGATTTGCCTTAAGTCTCCCAGCAGGACCCTGTTTCCAACTGTTTTTCTCTTTTGAATAGTGGGACAATGTAGGTTGTATTGAGTTGGGAACGATGCTCTTACTTTTCATCGAGTTGATCAACCAGACCAGGTGTGCACAGCTCTTTTTTGTGACCAAGCCATTAATGAAAATCTTTCACAATGCATCAAAGTGAACACAACGTATCCCAAAGAAAGTACTACAACTTTCTGCCTCCATCCAACATTGGAAGTCTTAGAACTCCTCACGTGCCAGAAATCTGTTAAAAGTCCCAGCACCCCTTGATTACATATGAAAGTTGTCAGAGAATAAACTAAGTTGTGTTGCTAAATTTCAGGACCATGCTGCAGTACTAAATGTAGATATGAGGGTCCAGCTGTGTTATGCGCTGCTGCAACAGGCTGCACTAAAAACACATCTTGCAGTGGCCACTCATTCAAGTGTGACACTCCAGAGGCATATCGTAATGAGACTCTATGTGATGAGGGACGTCGCTTATGCTATGCCGGACAGTGTTCCACATCTGTCTGTATCAAGTATGGTTTGGAAGAGTGCTCGTGTTCAGTCGAGGAAGAACTTTGTGATCTGTGTTGTAAAGAGAAAGGGGGAGCGTGTACTTCAGCAACCAAGTTGTCTCAGGTATAAAGCAAATGATTGCAAAAATGGAATAGTACTCTGTCTTAGTGTTTCTGTGTTTTTACATGGAATTCTTTTTCTCAATTCTACCCCACAAGTTGTATCACCTTTAGTATCAACCAGCTCCATGTTTAACGGTCAATTGAGCCTTATGGCAATTGCCAGTGTTACATTGAAATGGTATTCATTAAACTTGCAATTTTATTTAATATGTTAATAAAAGTGCTTCTTTCTAAAACCATAGCTGCCAAGTGAACTGCAATCTTTGAAGCTGGTTCCCGGGACACCATGCGATAACTTAAATGGATACTGTGATGTATTCCATGTTTGTCGACGTGTTGATATGGCTGGCCCACTACTGCGTCTCAAGCAACAGTTCTTCACCGTTGAAGGTAACAGAAAATTGTGTGTCTTTACTTGTTAAGCTGAAGTTGCCTCATTTTTTTGGTACTAGATGCATGTATTCTACTTCACTGGAAATAAATGATGTATTTTAACATTAACTTGATCCTACAAAGGATGAGGAATAGAAAGAAAATTTTAGAGTGGGAAAAACAAATTACGGATACCAACAAGGAAAGTAAAATATGTAGGATTTTTTAAGAGAATGTTCCTGTTGTGTCAGTTTGACAATGGTTTTGTTTATGGTTCAATTGTAGCAAATTATTGTAATATTAGAAAGAGGATATCACATCATAACTAGCAGGGTTTTTGGTCATGCCGTAAAACACTTACCCAATAAAGTAACTCCCTTCACAACAGTCAAAAGTACTCGGGAATTTGATTGTTTTGTTGTTTTATTGAACAGGCCTCAAAGAAACAGTGAAGAAGTATTGGTGGGCTATTCTTCTTGGAACCATTGCTTTTGCTGTCTTTGTTGCCCTACTTGTCTTTTTGTGTGCTCGGTACACCCCAAGCAGCAATCCTCATAAAGAGGCTAAAAAACCTGCCAAGACGCTACCTGGTCGCAAGAAGAGAAATCCACCACAGCGCAGTGGCCATGGTCAGCAAGGAATGGAAATGGAACCTCGTGTATGATATATTGTTAGTAACGTGATGAACACTGCTTAGAATGGATTCCAAAAGGCTGCTTATGCATCAACCTGCTGGCATTTGAGGGTGGGATTCTGTTGTGGTTCATACGTGTTCTTTTTACACTCAACATACAATATTGAAAATCACCAGAAGTAAGGACACTGCGCGACATTACAAGGTCACATGAGATTCTTCACACTTCCGCAAGCGGTTCGTCAGTTTTCGCATGGATCAGCAAACAAGGGCCAAAAATACACAAACCAAAAACCCGGCCATGTGAAAACTCCAGTTTTCACATACCTTTATTTGTCTGCATCACATGTTGCAGTGCTTTTGTTATTTGATAATCTGTGAGGCAATTCCAGAGGGACTGTTTGCAGCCAAGCCAGATTTTCCTATAATATTGTTTTTTAGTGTCAAATGAAAGTACAAAAAAAACGCTTTTTCAGTGTCGCACTCAACTCTTCAGTCTTGTCTTCTTATAACAGAGGACCTGGTAGTCCCACTGTTTTGAAGGAAATCTCGTTTGGTCATTCACACTAGGTGTAAATCAGTTTAGATTAAGACTAGGTTTTTCGATTTTGAAATTGCATGTAACATTAGTTGTAAATATGATCTGATATCAGACCTTGAGTCGCGTGTGTATTTATGAAGGAGCAACGACGTAATTTAAATAGTTTTGGCATTTGCCAATATAAAGAACGATCCATGATGTATATTTTTATCCACGGAACTACTTTGTCCAGAAATCTTGTGCATAAGCTACCTGCCACAACAAATTCATTCATACTAACGAGGAAAGAAATACTGTCTTGACAAAAAAGTAACGACCCTTCTGTGGCTTTAGATGCTATTTGCAAAGGAACTAAAATAGCAGTTAATTATTTTAACTTAGGTAGCTTTGGCGTTGAGTTTTTTTTACAGTTTTTGGCAATACTATTCGCTTCTGAACAATTTATTTTTTTCCTGCCGCTTTTATTTTCCACACGCGAACAGTGATCACGAACAAAACAGCTACTAGTTAACAATTAGACTACTCGCCCTGCGTTTTCTACGAGCAGATAGTCAACGAGGCGCAGCCGAGTTGACTATCGCTCGTAGAAAACGAGGGCGAGTAGTGTAATCGTTTTAGTATAAATTTACCGTAGTCTCATTGCATAAAAAGAAAAAAAAGTCAAGTATCGCGTAGAAAAGAACTGTTTTATTATGTTACATCAGGTTTAAACGTGACGCGCGATGTGCACTGATGCGTAACTGTTGACTATCAGCAGATAGTCGACGATAATGTAGCCAATCAAATTCACGGATTCACAATAGACTACGGTAAATTTATACTAATAGCCAATATGAAAGAGTTCTGTTTAGAAATCCTGTTTGATTCAGTCCGTAGTGGTTGTAAAACTCGCGTAATTCGAAGCTTAGAAAAATACGTAGATTATCCAAATATCGGCAGTGATATTATAAAACACCACCCAAGAATTCACTAGACACCTTGTAAGTTAAATAGCATAAATTGAGAATTGTGATTTGTTTACTGACGGTCGTTCTACATTTTCCGATTAAATAGTCGAGCGGTCTTTTTCGATTGTAGAGCTGCGATCTTGAATAATCAGTAAAAAGCGCAAAAGGCACTTTTTTATATAAAAGATAAATTGGAACATCACCATGGCTGTTGGATGATTAATCGAAACAAAAGTTACCATCAGAAAAGTCACAAGGACAATTCGACTTACTCGTTTAGACATTTGAGTTTGTTTTAAACAAAGTCTAGTAATTTTATTATTTATCTAGTTGATTCAACTAATATAATAACGCTTTAAAAGCATAGCTAGCATGCATGACTTTAATATTTTCGAGGGTAGTGGTAAATCATAACTGAAGAGTTTGTATAAACTTCTCTATGGGAATACGAAGAAATAGTTTTGTAAGAAATAAGGCAAGGTCAATGTAAACATTTAGAATACTGCACTGTTTGTAATAAAGCTAACATTGTAATTTTGCTATCCACTCTCTGTTGGGTAAGGCAGGTACGCTGTGGGGGCATGCAGATACACTGACATGTGCCGCAGGGCTACGGACGTAACGGCAAGTTAACCAGAAACGAAGGAGAAAAAGAGAAAGTTTGCCTGATAACACAGGCTTGTCTCTTCGTGCTTGTTGTCTTGAAACTCAACACATTAACTACTAGCACCGTCTTGTCTGTCGTGTTTTTCTTTAACGGGGAAGGGGTGGGAGGCAAACAGTAAAGGTATCCCCCACCCCATCCCTATGCTCCCTCTTCGCTCCGTTTTACGTCTGCTACCCAGGCTACATCCTGCTTGAGACATGCGACTTACCGAAAAGTGCGCGTGTCTGAGCGAACCCTGAGTCCATTGATGGAGTTAGCCATACGCACGTGGAAAAAAAAAATGATAATTAAGAAAATACACTATGATTTTGCTACTTGTGTTGGCAAAACTAAGCACTCAATTTCTCCTAGGCTCGAATCTCGTGGTTACGAATGAAGCACAAGGTAATTGCTTTGGATGAGGTGTTCAATATTGATTGTAGTATTAGCCTGAATATAAAGATTGACTGGAACTAACTTTTCAGTAACTTGAGTCGAACCAAAATGTACAAATACAAAGCTTTGTATGACATACGCACTCCCACATTCCACTTATATAGCAACACAAATATGTTCCTTCCCCTTAGAAACACACTTCAGTCCTGTTTAGTAAATTGGAGTGATGCGATCCAACCAATCATTTACTGTCATTTTATCACCTTAAGTACCCTTTAAAAATCATTAAAGGAAATTTGAGCACGTCACAGGTAAACATTCAGATTCCGGCAGTCCAGACGCAACTTAAATTTGCATGAATCAGTTCTTTCCCTTGTTGACTTGGACAACTCGACGCTGTTTGCCTACACTTCAGAACGTTACACATCCGTAACGGTGAGTTAACTGCACCCAAAGCGATGGCGAAACTACAACGTCCAAAAGTAGTCAAACGTTTGAGCTGGCAAGACATGTCACCTGCCAGCCCAAGAATTCACTTAACAAGGCGAATTGTGCAGCTACAAGGTAACAAAGCCTCTGCTGACATCCTCGAACAAGCCAAGCAAATATGTAACGAATACATTGAGGCTAAACTCGAGCGCGATGGCATCAAGAACCGCAGTTTGTCACTCGCGTTTTCCAATTCGCAACAGGAGACCTCTCAAGTTTCAAGCCGCGTGCAAGAGGTCGGAGAGCTCTTAGAACTTTGCTATCCTCGACTATACAGCGACATTTCCAGTCGTGTTAACGTTCCTTTCAGCAGCGAAAACGCCGTCCACGAGGTCTTCAATAACGTGTCGTCGGAAATCTTAAGCGATGGACTGAACTGGGCAAGAATTGTGGCTCTGTATGCATTCGCCGGGGTCTAGTCGCCGAGTGTTGCAAAGAAGGTCGCAATTCTTTCGTTCTTGATATTGGGAACTGGATGTATGAATTTGCTGCGCTCTACATGGTGGACTGGATTAAGAGTAAAGGCGGATGGGTAAGATGAATCTCTTTTGTCTTAGAAACTCCAATATTAAAATTTGTTTTGAAACCGAGAATTGCGCGAGCGCGTATGAAGCCCTCAAAAGTTTATAAACAGAAAACTGTCTCAGTATCAACGCAAATTCAATTGGATTTTTTTGAGATTACAAAGCTAAAATTATATTGGCTTTAGATCGTGCAAAATGTTACTTATTACAAAGAGTCTTTATTAAATCGAAATTGCTTTAATAAGTAAAAGTGTTTCTTTCACGCCTATTATTTGTAAAGTATTGTTTCATAATGTGCATGTGGAACTCGACGCGTCAACCCAATCTGTTTGTCGAATGACTCTGTTTGTATAATATAATCCTGTCGCCAGAAGGATCTGCTTATAACAAAATAAACATTTCTGCATATACATAAGAGCCGAACTTTCGCTTTTGTATATGTAAATCCATTCAAGTTACTCAAGCTAACAGTTGCTCGTTTCTTGTTCAAACTAGTATTTTAAAGGGGCACTGTCACTAGCATGATCTTCCGAAAGACAACAGAAAAACATATTTTCAGAATTTCAGTGATGGAAAGCTATTTATATTGGTTTTGTTTTGTTAAGCTTACGTGCAGAGAAGTGCTGATGAATATGCGTACAAAAGGTTTTGATTGTAAAATTGAAGTGAAGCCTGGTTAATTAGTGATTCACATTCTGTGGTTTTGTCTCTCAAAAATCGCTGAAAACTAATCACAATTTCCTTTATGAAGTATCTTTATTCTGTTACTCAAAAATTAAAGCAATTTCTGTTCATACGAAGGTACTCTGTCACAATTTTAGCACTGTGTTAACCAAAAGTCGATCGATCAGAATAAATTATTCGTGTATTTTATAAGGCGTCAATTTGACCTCTAATATCCTATACTTTTTTAATTGTGAAGAAAGTATCGCTGAAATAATACTGAGGCAGGCTAAAGCCACAAGATTATCATTACTATAGACTTCATTACTCTTTTTTTCCCTCTTTTTGTTGTTACGCGCTGGACTGATTGACTTTTGCGTACGTCAACTGGAATCTTCCGCAATCTTGTCACTTTATTGACGTCATCAGTGGTTACAAACTTCTTTATTTTCAATCATCGTTTATGTCAAAGTTAACGAGCCATTTATACTAACAAAGAGATTAAGTTCAGAACTCGACATGCATGTACGTGGGAAAGCCAAATTCAGTAGCTGTTATTTTCCGGTCCATTCAGTGTTAGACAGTGCTATAAACACAAATTGGGTAGTCGAGTATTTTCACTGACTAAAAAGCTGCTACTTAACCATAAAGCAGATTTAAAAATTTAAGCATTTGTTTTACATTTCAGGTTCTCAATCAGTCTCAATTTTCCCTATGTGAGCCATACTTTTTCTTTTTACGTTTACTATTATAACTTTGCATTGCTGTTTTCTATCAAGGTGGCTCGATTGGATTTTTCAAGTGACACCTTCCAACTTTGAATATAAATCACAACGCACAAAAACATAATACAGGAGACTGAAATCCATACTCTTGTCAGGGATAGACCAAAGTTTCGGGTTAGGCTTTTACACAAAATTGCTTAAATATCTTTCCGGAAATTCTTTTAAAAAAATGTCTAAATGCCCCCAAGAATGTCACGAAATATCTCGAGAAATCCTCGAAATATCCGGCGAGATATCTCTCACTTGTGTAATTTTAAAACTAAGCCGATTTTGAATCCCTCAGGCCAAAATTTTTCCCAGCGGGAGCTGAAAAGTGTGTCAGAGATTAGTATTATGGAAATAAAGCAACTTTCAAAACAACATAGATGCAAAGTGTCAAGTGAGAAACCGCTGAACTGGATTATTTCTAGCATAGAATGATAGAACTAAGTCTTCTGTCAAGAAAATAGCGAGGAAAAGCTGGAAAACAGTCAAAAAAAGATATAAATATTTCTAAATATCCCAAATGTCTAAATATATCTGAATCTTCTACATATCTCAAAAAATATCCGGATAATTGTGTAATAGCCTATTTCGGGTGTGGTACGCCAGTTACCACAGCAACGGAATGACCTCATTGCTGTTTTTACACACGGTCACGGCTGCCAATGTAAAATCTATAGGTTTTCTTTTTAAATGGTCTACTCTATTTGTATTTTGGACAGTGGCTCCTGGCAGTGTACTCGCCGTGACATTCACATAACCCTGCGCAGGGAAACCAAATCTGGAAAGCCGCAGGTCAAAATACACATCAGTCGTAGACAGTTTATAGAGAAAAAAACCTCTGGATTCTAAGAAAATCGACCGTAAGCAAAAACAGCAAGGAAGTCATTGAGTTTCTATTGTTACTCCGATCGATAAATACACCGCCAAAATAATGATGATGATGATGATGACGACGACGACGACGACGACGATGATGATGATGATGATGATAACACCGAATCAAGAGAAAATGAGATCATGATCATGGATCATGGTCTCTTGACCGAATATTCTCCAGATAAAACTGGGAAATATCCGGTCACGTGACGTATTTAGACCAATCGCGCGCGAGCGAGAATATTTGATGGATTATAACAAGCATTAAACGTTATTGACTGCAGTCTGGCTCCAAAATTACTTCAGCGCCATATCTGAAAGTCAGAAATGTCATACGCTATAATCTAAAAATATTACACAAGAAAATTTTCAGCTTAAAATCAGCATGAAATTTTTAGCCTGCACCGGAAAATCAATATTGTTATGTAAAGAAAGAGTAAAATGGCCAAATGGATTACGGGAATGGATCGCTGCCCTTAAGAACGGCCAAAGAATCTAAAGAGAAGATCTAGCTTTTACACCGTGAGACACCTTCAGGCTTTTTTTTCTAAGCGTCATTTTTGTTTTCTCTCACAGGAAGATCTGTTGCAGGCTTTCCCATCGACAACTAGCTGGGGATATCCTTTCGATTCCGAAAGAAGCCGATGGTACAGCTATCTCTTTTCAACTGCGAGAGAGTGGTGTTCAACAGCTCTTGAGTTTCTGGGATATTGCTACAAGGCTTACATGGAAAGACTGCGAAAAATAAGCACTGGCTCTCGAAAAATAAGCAAATAAATATTGGGAAATTAGCAATACTGAGATTCAAATATATTAATTTGTGCCTTCGAGCGCTCCATAAAAACTTTATCGCTAGGGTCTTTCTGGCGTTAAAATCGAAGATGGCGGATCTCTACGCCTTGAGATCGTGGGGCCCGATCGAGGTCGGTTGGCACAAATGGAGATGTTTCTAGTTGCAGTACGCATCATACAACCACTTAGGTCAATCACAAAGGACACAGCCAATCCACTGAACCAATCAAAACTCGAAGCAAATACGTGGAAGCGCGGGAAACATGTGCGGGCGTGTCATGATTGGTTTTGGCTTTTATTTCCGATTGGTAGAGTGGCGTGACATTTTTAATCAATCACTGAGAATAGTAAAGGAAAACCAAAGTAAAGGTGAATACTTTCAAATCAGTCTCCCGCGTTGGGGGTACACCCTTATATGGGCTATATTGGTATGTGCGCCCCTAAATTTTTTTTTTTTTTTAGCGGGTCGCACATCCTCACTCAGTTTTTCTAAGAGTTCCGCACACTCACGTATGAAAACCGCTCTCGATCTGGTGTGAAATCACGATGTGTGTTGGACATGTACTTTGTCAGCCTGATAATAGCGTCTCCATTTCCCCGGGCTAAAAATCACCAATTGCTCGGGCTGAGCTCTCCGGTGTAAACGTTTTCTCCGTCGGGGTAGCCCGCCCCCCCTCCCCCCGCTGTACGAGGTGCATCATAACTCCGGTGAAACATAAGCTTCTCTGACATGGGGCGCGAGGGACATTCGTCAGTACAATCAAAAGCAACAGACTAACGTAACTCCAACGGTATTTATTGTCATTGGATAGAAGCTGAGCTACATTACATCTTACTCAAATGGAGTTAAATTTGTTTAGAACTAGAAGAACTTTCAGCTTGAGATTAATACAATCTACTACAGAGTGAACAGGCACAACCTAAGACTACGCTGTTAATTTACGAAAATCATATGCTTAATAGAACAAACTTGAATTTGGCGTAATAATCAGTTGATACTAGTCTACATTACAAGGTGGTACATCAACAACTCATGAGAAAATCAGCGCTAGTCATTAAGGTAATTTTGTTTCGATTCTTCTAATCTTTGTTTTGCTTCGTTTAACTCAAGTTGCTCTCTTCTCCGTTGCTCTAGGAATATTTTGATTCTTCTCTGAACTACATGTTATCTCCTAATTGTTAACCTTACTGTGAACACTTGCCAAAGTTTGCGATTGACATTCGATAAGAAAAATTCCATCTGCACATGTAAATGAATGTTGTTTTTTTACCAAGTACCATTCTCGTCCCCAGAGCCCACGATCCTTCTGGCCTGCGGCAGGAATCGAGAGGCTCTGGGAGCATCCATTTCAGGCATGCGCCGTAGATGCAGACTGCGTGAGACCGGATGGGCAGAATTCGGTTATTTCCATTGTTATTTCAAAATGGTTGCTCCCAGAGCTCTTGTTTTCCGACCGCTGGTCAAGGGGAACGAGGCTCTGGGAACGAGATTGACCAAGTACTTTAGTGTAAAAGTTCCACCTGCTAAATCTCGGATTGGCTGAGGAGAGTGAAAAAACTAGCATAGGTGTCAGAAGTTCCAAAAGCCAATATAACACCATACCAAGTGGTAATGACTCGACCGCTTTTCATTGCAAGATATCAAGCTTATGTCTCATTTACAAAAAAATTGGGTAGAATTGTGGTTGGAATGCAAATGGAACACAACTTTTCAGTTCAGTGGACTTAAAGTTTCTGGGTAAAACAGAACTTCTGGAAAGGTAGTGTTGTTTCCCTAATGGGCCATTGGACCATTTTTGAGACTTTCACACTCTCAGGCCTCAACCAAAATAACAGGATTCTTCACAGTTCGAATGAAACATGTTTTTTTTTTCTTGAAAAATAATTCTCAATTTTCATAAACCTTTTAATCTACTGATCTGAGTGAGCTATGATGTCAGAGGAACAGGAGGTAAACACTGTTCCAATAAAAAGCGGCACATTCAGAGAGGTGTTCTCCTTAGAGAGGTGTCTGCTTAGACGAGTCTGCATTCGACTGAGATTTGAGATAATGTATTGAAAAATGATGAGAATCTTCACCACATCACTCTGGAGATGAGGTATCTATATTGTCAAGGGGCCTAACCTTACAACAGACACCTCTCCAGGGAATTCGTACCTCTCAGAGGTGTTCAAAACTTCAAAGAGACGTTTTTTTTCTGAGCATCACATCTCTGAGATAGATAAATGTATCCCTTTGATAGACTCCAAAGCTGCTCCCAAGACGCCTGCTTTAGATGGAACACAATGTACTTGAACAAACATCCAACAAATGCAATACAACCATGACAAACCACCTAAATTTGAAAATAATCATACAAAACTGGGACCAGAAACTTGGTTTACATTATTTAACATAATTTGAAGCCAAAGAAAATTGTTTACTAGCTAAGGGTGATATGAAGATCGGATGAAGTTGACAAATTTTGGATTAGTAATTACTAGTTGGTCTAAGAAAACACAGCACTATTCCTTCACAAGTGGAGTTTGCTTAAGTTGCAGGAAAATTGATCGCATGCGTGATACATCCTTGGTATTCTTTGTTCCTTTTGGATTAAAGTCGCAATTGCGGCAAACGCGTTCCCAGTCATGACCTGGAGTGGAAGAGTCATCTCGATCTGCCACAAAAGCTTCCTCGTCCGCCCTGAAAAATGTTTTTACAATATTGAGTGAGGACTTTGTTAGGGTGTGAACACTTGAACTGAGCCAGTTGGAATAACCTTGAAGACATAGATCATTTTCGTATTCCAGACCTAGCTTGCAACTGAGGCTAATGCAAGAAGTCTTTTCAAATGCTAATAACATTAATCTCTTTTTAATGATATTACTCCTCCCGAGTCTCCATTCCAAGCTAGTTCCATTCCAATACCATGACTACGAATATGGCCTATAGGCCTCTTGCACTTAGAGGTCACGTGACCAATGCCTTTCTTAAACAATAATCCTGCTGATGCCCATAACAATTATCTTACACACGAAATTTGAGAGGAAACGCATTTAAGGGAGATATTTTATGGTACTTTGATTTTTCAACAAATTAGTATGATTTGTATTGGCCGCCATGTTGGAGGGCATACTCTTGCCCTCCAACATGGCGGCCAAAACTACTTTTTGTTTATATCTTATTAAATGTTTGATAGTTACGTTCAGATGCCCTATAAACATTACCACATCATCTTTTCAACATTTTCCTTGAGGTTTAAGTGCAAAATTTGTTTCAGAAAACGGTAATTCATAATTTTAAAAATCAAGTTTAGGTCACACGACCAGCTACGGACTTTCTCGTTTTAAGCAAATGGTGCGGGTTTGAAAAACCAAATCACTATAATTTTGTTTAAGAGATGACCCACTAATAGTGTTTCGAAGGCAAAATCATGTAACTTTCAGTTTCATAAAAACGATGTCACATGACCTCTTAGTGCAAGTGGCCTATTGAGAGCAAATGATGATGACCTTTGTTTTGAAAAAAAACTGAAAATATTTCGAAGCACCTTATTTTAGACAATACATGTACATGTACAACAGAAAACCAAATTACAGGGCACTCATGAAGAACATTAAGTTTAATTGTTTGGTGATGATCCTAAATTCTGAGCAATTGAAGGGTCTAGATGCGGGCCATCACAACAAGTTTCCAAGTTAAATTAACAAGGAGAGCATTTGACATCAAGGACAGGATCTGTTCAAGATGGTAGTAAATGTACAAGATATCAATCAAAACAGACCTTCACTTGCCTTGCTTTCAGAGTTAGTTGTGAATATATTGTGTGCATTATTCAACATTATTGGACATTTGATTGGTCATTTTTTTTCAAATGGCTGGTTTTAAGAAGTTGCACTGTAATTTTCCTTACCCATTAACAAAACCGTTTTATTTTAGCCCTACAAAAAATATTTCTGTGACAACCAGAGGCACTAACATACCTATTGCTTGTTTGTGTTTTTCCTAACTGTTCATCTCGTCTCTCGTACCAGTCATTGAGTTCTTTTTTAGCTTGTTCACGCCATTCTTGTATTTCGGATTTTTCCTCACTGTCCATTTTGTCCAGAAGAGCTGCTTTTTCTTCTCTCCATTTTCTACAAAATAAATGAATTTATGCTGGTAAGCAATAAAACAGCTTTTGTGGGTAGTTGGTTTAAATAATACTGTCTTCATCTGGCCCAGACTGAAGTTTATCTGGGTTTCTCAATATTTATTACATTTAAGCCATTAATGTATCCTCATTTACTTCCCACTCATTTTCAATGGTGTCATGCACATACCTTTGGTGATTTGAACCATCAATGCAAATTTTAGAGTAACAAAAGAGTTCTAAGGCTACAAACTTTGTAATGGTTTCACTGCCTCAGTCACATCACCCCACTCAAAAATCTGGATTCCACAGACTACCAGAGTGAAATAGCATTAACAAGACCAACCATCCAAAGGCTCCATGCAGTCGTGAAGGTGCAAGTGTTCACAAGCATTAAAACCACACCTCTCACAGGATGAGAGGGTACGGCAGTTATCACTTGAGTGTTGCTCTTGCACCAGGTAAATGCATGCCTAGCTTAAAATGTCACTATTATGACAATCAGCTGACTATCATTGGTGCTTCTCAGTGTAGATACAACATACCATTTTGTCATTAACATACCTGGTGATATTTGCACAAATTCTACTTGACAGGAAATAAAAAAAAAAACTTGTCACAAACTGAGTCTCACCTGACAGACTCTGGTTCTGATTCTCTTGGGAGGGGCACAACAGGCTGATGAGAACCTGAAATCTAACAGTTTTAAGAACAGATCTTTAGAAAACAGAATGCTGGAAACAAATCAAGAATGCACATTTGTACTTTCTTTGTGGAATTGTTTGCCGAATGCCCTGTACATAAACAAAACAGAGACTGCAAAGACAGTTCAATTGCTTAAAAGAAAGTAAGTGTAAGTACGGGGGGGGGGGGGGGGGGGGGATTTTTTCCCCACTAAATCCTCATATTTACTTCTGTTAAATAAATATACAGATCTTTCCTAGATTATTACAAATCTGCCAGTTGAAGAATTGCTATTTTTTCCCACCAGTCTTGAACCATGTCAGCATTGGCCTGTGCTTTGGTTGGTAGTAAACAGTGACAGACATTACTCTAAATACAACATAATTGTGAACCCCAGTCTAACACACCACACATAGTTACAAACCCAAGTTGGGTTTGCATTTTCACATGAAATAGATCATAAAATGAATAAAAGTTACTAATTTTCTGAAATTGATGAATAACTTGAGATCATATCCATTCACCTCCTCATCAGCAAATCCATTTACAACTGGTTGATTGTCAACTGAATCCTCAAAGTCATTGAGCTCCTGAAACAGCAACAAAGCCACGGTCATTGACAGTTTATCAAATGCTCAGATTATCAAAACTCACTCAATCATTCTTTAGTGTGCACTTGCACATATTAAGGAGTACATCACCTTGACGATATTCCAGAAGATGAACCTACTAAGGCTAATTTTAGAGTTTATGACACCCACTGTCACTGCATTAATTTTAATATAGCTTCAGCACAAACAGGTACCACCTGGGAGTTCTCTGGATACAGACAAAATCTCCCACTCTCAGGTAGAAGTCACAAAATCTCCCAGACACAAGGCTTGAAATAACTATTGGGCAGGCAGGGGTTTCAATAAGCACCAACATCCGACGAAGAGCGTCGGCTTCTTCGATCAGAGATGTCGGCTACTTTCTGCCTAAAATGAAGTAATTAAAGAGCGATCCTATCAAACAAAATTAAAATTTACTTTGATGGGCTTGGATGTACTTTTTACCTCAATTTCGAGATCAAGGTCACGCCTCATTGCGCTAAGAAATCGTACTTATATTTATGCACAATTTGATGCCCAGAGCGCTGGAAATAGTGTTTCAGAGCTTCCAGATTTCAAATTTTTCTGGGGGGGACATGCCCCCAGGCCCCCTAGCAAAAGGGGCCTTGCAGTCCCTTGTCAATACCGTCGCCTACTCTTCTTAAACTGGCTGCCTACTTCAAACTTTATTGAAACCCCTGGGCAGGCGCCGGACACATTGTCCAGTCAAACGTGATTTTGCTCGGACATAGGCATTTTTGGCCGGACAAATTTAATCCATCTTAACTAGTTGCAATAGAGGCTCCACTTTGCAAGTTACATGATCTGTATCATTTTCAGCAACAGCAACTCTAGTTACTCAAAACAAATCACGTGTGCAAAAAATTACTTATTTTATTAATTACTTATTTATTACTTAATTACTTTGTTCTGTTACATTGTAAGTCAGACATGTGGATTGCAAGACACAACCTCATCGTTAACGTTTGGTTGAAACCTGACCTATTTCAAAGAGAACAGGGTGATGAATGTTGAGTTAACCTTGTGAATTAGTCGTTTAGTGATAAACACGCAACAAATTTATGGACAGGGCGAAATAAAGACAAACTCTATTTTTATGTTTACTTCATTAACCCTCAAAGCCTTTTATTTTAATGTTACATTTGTGAAGTTTTATTGGAGCGAGAGGGTGGCCTAATTCATTATACTGTCACTCTGGGTCTTTCTTTTTTTCACTCTTGTTGGCACCAGATGCTATGCGGGTTATTTTCGGTGCAGCGGGGCGTGCAATCTTGAGCACTTTACCACACGCACAGCAGTAGCCAATTTGCAGTCGCGACTGACAACAGGAAATGTCATCAATCTCACAAACAAAAGTCCCTCTAGTTAATATCTTTTTTGGGAACATGATAAGATTGAATAAATTTCCATCATGATTGTCTCAAAATTGAATTTTCTTTGAAAGCCCAAATGACCGGACAACATGTCTGGTCATCCACTGATTTGCTCAGACAATGCTCGATTCTGACTGGACATTGTCCATCGACCGGCCGTTATTTGAAGCCCTGCAGATATGAAAGAAAGCACATGTAGTACACACTTAATTCAGTCAATTTTCGCCATTACTAAGGTACAACTTTTGCACATAATTTTAATGCATTTTTGAGGAAAAACTGACAGCACTCTACTTAAAACAACTTTTGTTGATACTGAGAAGATTATATGGCGATCTTTCCAATTTCAATTTCTTGGGGTTCGCTTCTCTGGGGCATTATAACCGTCCTCTGCTTTGTAGTACATACATGTAGAGATACTAACAGTGCCATGTAAGCAGCAAGACATTTAAGCTATTTGGAAACTTCCTTTCTCACAGCTAATCAAACTTTACTCAGATACATGTATCATTCTCCTCCCCACAGCCCACGATCCTTATGGCCTGTGACAGGATTCAGAGCTCTGGGAGCAACCATTTCAGGCATGTGCCATAGATGCAGACTGCGTGAAACCGGATGGGCAGAATTCAGTTATTTCCTTTGTTACATGTATTTCAAAATGGTTGCTCTCAGAGCTCTCGTTTTCTGACCGCTGGTCAAGGGGAACGAAGACTCTGGGAAGGAGATTGAAACATGTGTAGGCAATTGGCATTCTGTATGCATTCCAGGCATTAATGCAGATGCTCACTTTATAGTGATTTTTTTTCATATGCAGTTATTAAATTGTTCACTAGAGCAAACTCCAAAGTAAATTCTGGAAGCCCACTTTTAAAATTTTGGCTAAAAACTTACAACTCAAAACATTTCACTCCATGTTGGATGAAGCCTCTCACAGTTCTAAACAAAAATTCAGGGAAAAGCAAATCCTGTAGGAGGGTACTACTTGACCCATGTTTGGGTATTGGGGTGCCACCGAAGGTTTAAAATGCTAACCCTGTTTAGGACAAAAATATTCTAAAAGTCCTACAATGTGTTCATGAAGGTGTACTTTGGTTCAATTTTTCTCTTTTCAATTCAGAAAATGCTTTCAACTGATTCAACTAGATAGCCTACTAATCCTTTAGTTGGGACTCTTGGCACAATAATTATTGAAATATGCAATACAAAACTTGTACCTATTAATTTTGTTTTTGAAAAGAGTAATCACTAAAATTCTCAGTTCTGATGAATCACAGAGACCCTTTTTCTGCCCTTAACGCCGGTTTTAGAATACTTTGGCTTGAAAGTGCATTTCTGTTTTCGATTACATTTACAAATTAGAGGTAGTTGAATCAAGGATCAAATGATTAGGCCTGAGAAGAATTTTGAGAGCAGCTACCTAGCCTTTCACATCATTTGCTGTCTGACCATATCCGACTTCAAGGTGGATTGACAATAACGTTTATTGACGAAAAAAGAAACGAAAATTAATCGTCTATCAACGTTGATTTAAACGCTAACAAATGAAAGGCTTATCAAAACGTAAGCGTTTTCCTAAAGCGCTACAACACGTCAAGCTAAAGATTACTTTATCGACAATATCACTGATACACACTTAATTTGGCACTAAATTGCATCAAAATTGTGGTCATGTAAAGCTTACGTTGGTCTCTGACTGCCCTCCGCCGAAATCCTCTCCCAGTTCAGCAAGATCATCTTGTTCTCTCGCTAAAAATTCGGCTGCGGGATCTTCCTGAAATTCGTCACTGCCCAAAAGATCCGCCATTTTGCAACCGGAATGACTCGTGTAACGTACGATATCCCGGATGATGATATTTCAGCTCCCTTGGATCCCTGGGACTGTTTCCGCGAGTATGATGCGTTCTGGGAAATTTGTTGCGTCATTACGGTCACAAAATGGTAGGTTTGTGTTAGCTGAGGATTTTATCCATTATTTTCCTGGAAAGTTTTAGTAATAAGTTGTTTCCTTACCTTTTCTTCTCAGACTACCCTCATACTAGCAGGACTTGGAGTAGCTGGAGCAGCGATAGCAGGTTTTTTTTTACTTGAAAGATAACGTTGATGCACGTGTTGTTGTTCGACAGTTTTGTAGCATAACTTATTTGTGTGTTGTTTCCCGTTGTCAGGTCGTTATGCCATGGTGGCATTAAGGAAGGTTAATTTCAACCAAATACCCAAAATTATTCCGAAAATACCGGTAAGTATCATCGAACAGTCCATGATATGCTTTGTAAGAAACATGTCCTCTCTCAAGAAAATTAGAAGTTAGATGCTGATGTCAACCGTACGGGGGGTGGGGGGGGGGGGGGTACAAAAGGTACCTCGTTTGTACGCTTATGTCCAGGATTGAACGGAACTATTGTTTAATTAGTGCGTCATATTTGACAGGGTTATTTGAAATTTTCATACTTCTTCATATCAACAAGTGTTTTGGTGACTTTTTGCCAATGAGGACACTTTGTGATGCTTATCATAAGGAATTTGAATCTCATTATCATTCAATCCTGGACATAGCTGTAAATAGACTGATACAGCCATAAGGGGCAGCTATTAAATACCTAAATGACCGATTTCCCTACCCTTTCCCTTCCTCTACCCCCAGGATGTCAATTGAGTTTGCCATTTGGTGTCTCTCTTATCCAACCATTTCACATGATTTATACAGTCCAGATTACACTGTCCAGAGTTACAACCATGACATAAAAACTGTGCTATTTGGGCCTGGTGGTGATACCTTATCACAATAGGTTTTGACAAGACACTAACCCCTGATCAGGTGACCCCAACTGATCCCCTTTAAAACAATTAATGGGCCCAATAGGCTATTTTACAGTTATGTGCTTAGTTACCTGGCCATGAATGCAAGCGAGGCTGGAGGTGACCTTGCTTTGATACAGACCTCTCTGCTTTTCTCATGTAAATGCCAATTAGTTAGCATAAGAATAACTTGATTTGCACAATAAAAATAGTGAGGTCTGTATCAAAACAAGGTCAACTCCAACCTCACTGCCATTCAGAGGCCAGGTCACTGAACCGACAACTGTAAACTGGTCTGTTCAAGGTCCCAAATAATTTACCTTCCCTGAAATTTCTAAGATGGCAGATTAGTTGCAGATTTCCGATTCTCTCCTTTTATTGTAAGTGCAGGTTTTGCTTATGGAAAATTGAACTCAGATTAAGTTGGAATATCATTAAGTACAGTAAAAATCCATGTATAAGAACCTGCATTTTTCAGTTTAGCCTTAATAGGTTCTTATATAAATGGTACTTAAAGCAAATTTAGGCTACCAAGGTTCTTAAAATAGGTTCTTTTATTTTCATATGAATTTCATCTGAATATGCTATATATAATATAAATATCATCTCATAATACAGTATAAATCATTTATTTGTATCACAGAGCAGTTGGAGATGGTCAGAAAGATTTCCTTGATACTGCAATAGAGTACAATACCTGAAAATACTTGGGGAATTATTTGAATGGCAAACACAATAGACATACAACATGTTACTAAGCTTGAATTCAAAGAAAAAAAAGTTATGTCAAGTTACTTTTAAATAGATGATGATCTTAATTCAGCAGTTTCTACCTATACAATTTTACAGCAACCCATCTGATAAGAACCTAACTTGAAATTTTAGCCGAAATAGGTTCTTATGTGGAGGGGGCTTAAAATGAAAATTTTAGCCTAACAGGTTCTTAAAACCCAGGTTCTTATATGCGGGTTTTTACTGTATTGTATTCCCAGCCATTAGAAAATTAAGCAATTACAGCAGTGAAGAAACCCTTACAAAGGAAAACACTCACAGGTGACAAACAAAATCTGCACTTACAATCAAATGAGGAGAGACTCGGAAATCTGCAATGCGTCCGTGACCTTGGAAGTTTTGGGTAATAAACTTGGATCTGTCCCATTGATAGTTTTGGGATTTTCTTTTTCTTTTTCCCATTGATTTATAGGAAGTCTTTGGGGGTTAGTGTTTTGTTAACACCCAATCACAGTTCTGGATTTTGGTTTAAGAGGGTAATCATGTTCTTAATTTCAAATGGACAGAGCACATAGTGCTAGGCTGATTTGATATTAGGAGCATGATTACTCTGTAGTTTGCCTTTAGTGCCATTCATACCTGTAGTGTGGTTTTGCTCCCTCGCCTCCCTCCCTTTTGCTGGTGGTAAGTATCCCCACTAACTCCCAGTGTGACGGTGCCTGGTGGTTGCTGCTGTTGGGGTTGCTATGGATACCTGCATGCTCCACTCGAGGCTCATCCCGGCTCCACCTGACCGTCCCTAAGGCGCCTTTCTCAAGTTCATTAACTGGCAATGAGTTTGAACATTTGGCTAAGCATCCCTGTATCGGTTGGTTCAGTCTAGTCAACTGACTGAACTGATAGTAGAAAATCTTCAGTTGCAGTGAATGTCTTTGATAACGATTTCTGTATGTTAACAGGAATTCAGCCATTATTACAGGGGAGGTTTTGAATCCAAAATGACAAAACGGGAAGCTGGTTTAGTGCTGGGAATCAGGTACACTACAGTTGTTTCATTTGCTATCACTTTGATTTACATAACATGTTATCATTCCATATACTACCACTCATTTGTCATCAGGTGAATGATATATTTACAGGGTTGGAGCCAGGCCGCGCCATTGTGCCAATCCCGGGCTGTAATTGAAATCGTCCCTTAAAAAAATGGCCAAGGGGACAATGTCCCCTTCAATCCCCCTCAAAATTTAGGGAAAAATCTTGAAAGGAAGAACAAATGAAGAGGTTTATTTCAGTACAGATATTGCAAGCTAAAACAGAACATGGAAAGTGTATTTTATCACACGTCCGTTCAAAGTTCATTCACAAGTGACATTTCAGTGACACTCTACTGAACACGTATGTCTCATGCTCAACCAAGCATGATGAAAGCACCTGGCAATCTTTAACTTGTCACATTGAAAATGTGTTCAAACAATAGAAAGCTTTTTTGCTTCAAATCGAAGCCAGACTGAATCAGAAAAATGATACTAATACAGCTGGTTGTGAAACAGGTTTTAGTGCACAGAATCAAATTAAGAATGCTTTGAGAAACAGACTGAAAGCTGAGAGATTGGATGTGCTCATGACCATTGACATTGAGGGGCCACCTTCCAAAGACATTGACTTTTCTACGACCCTTGATGTTTGGGCTAGAACCAACAGAAGAATTAGTACATGTACGTCTACAAGTAATTAAGAAGTGAAACGTTCTGAAGTGTAAAGCATAGTCATTGATCCTGTGTTTAAATGTGATGAGAAAAAATAAGTCTGGACACCAATAACTTAACTTTTCTTGTTTGCACCATTTTTCTTCTATTATAAGGATCAGGTAAAGAAAAATGTTTTTGTTAGTTTGCCTGTATGAATGTAAAAAAAGGCTGAATAAAAATTAATTTGTCTGTCCCCCTAAAAATAAAAATGTCCCCCAAAATTTTAGCCAAGGGGACAAATTGTCCCCCAGTGATCAAATCCTTGCTCAAACCCTGTTATTTATAGATATAGTAGTAGTAAGCTGCTTGCAAGAATTGAAAGTATTATGTTTGCATATGCAGTCCTTCAGCAAGCAAGGCTAAAGTTCGAGAGGCGCATAGAAGGATCATGCTAATAAATCATCCTGACAGAGGTGAGTGGAGGGGTCTTAGATAAAGTCTAAAACTACAGTGCTATGGAGATTCTGGTCAAAACATAAAGTAATATGGTTCAAGGGATTTTGCTTTTCTAAGTACACCCAAACAAACCAGCTAATAACTTAAGGTTTTATATTGGAAATAAGACTTGAAAGTTCTCTCTGAATTCCCAAAATTGGTGTCCCATTAAATAATTAGGCATCTGTTTTGGAGTATTTTGGTGGATTTTTTTTTGATTTGGTTAACTGATTTTCTCTGCCAAGTTAAATTCAAGCTCTGACTGGTCTGCAACCACTGGGAGAGCAAGGCATTGAGATGTCAAACTTAAAACCTTCCTCATGCAACACCTTAGCAACTATCAGTATTTGAAGGTTTCACATAGGAAAAGTGTTTTCTCTGATGCAACGGAGACATCCAAATTCTATTAAAATTGATAATGTTTCTTAAAGGTGGGAAATGCAGACAGTCGAGTCCCTTTTTTGGCAATAGCAACTGAACTCGTGCCTTTCAAAACTTGGTCATGGGTTTGAAATGGTAGGTTTTTAGTTTGACTGTTTGTGTGTCATTTTTTAGGTGGTTCTCCATATCTAGCTGCAAAAATAAATGAGGCAAAAGATCTCCTTGATGGAAATGGCAAGTGATATAAATACATATGGTGGAACAATACGGTTGGAAGAGAAAGGGATATCATCAGGCACAGGCTATGCAACATTCAAAATGGCAAACTCTAGCAGAGCAAAGAAGAACCAGCAATAATATGATAACACTAGACCTTTGGAAAAGAAGGGGTTAATCATTATTCATGAAGTTTGCATAGATATCAGACAGTTTTGTGATGGCATCAATGTTACAAATCAATCTGCAGCTTTTGTGAGTTTGTAAATGAGCAGAGAACAGAGCAAATGTTGCAGATACATGTAGCTTATGTATTTTCTTTTAAAATATAGATAGGACCCTGTACGTGCTCTGATTGGTCAAAAACCCATGTTTTATCAGAGTGTAAAACATAGAAATAACGTGTTTTAATGTTTTGCGCGTGTAAAATCTATATTTTAAAGCAAATAAAGAAGCCTAAGGTGTGTGCTACACTGTGATAAAACACTCCGGTCATTTGAGAAGACAGTCGAGAAATGAATGGCTTGGTGCAAGACAGGTGTGAGTGACTTTTTCGGGTAAAATTTTTTTTCCTTCAAAAGTGCCTGAATTTTTGCATGTGCTTTT
Organism: Platygyra sinensis; assembly: GCA_019787425.1. Classification (NCBI taxonomy): domain Eukaryota; kingdom Metazoa; phylum Cnidaria; class Anthozoa; order Scleractinia; family Merulinidae; genus Platygyra; species Platygyra sinensis. Next base: position 4,295 of record JAHPZR010014376.1, on the reverse strand, counting down.
CAATTAAGTAGTAAAACATTCCCTTGTACTTTTTTCGGCTGGTTTGCACTTTGCTTCTGAGAAAAACGAAGTCAAAATATCAAAGCATGCACAACGAATGCATTACAAAGGGGAACAAGAGCATTTCAGCCAAAAAAAAGATACAGGAGAATGTTTTTCTACTAAATTGAAAAGCACATGCAAAAATTAAGGCACTTTTGAAGGAAAGAAAATTTTACCTGAAAAAGTCACTTACACCTGTCTTGCACCAAGCCATTCAAATGTTGTCTACATTTCCCTCCTGTTCTCAAATGACCATTGTGTTTTATCACAGTGTAATACACGGCTTAGGCTTCTTTATTTGTTAAATATGTCTTCTCTCAAGATATTTACCTGAAGGCGATACTTTATTAAGTGAAAACTAATTTCCTACTGACTCCAATAAATACAGGCAAGTTTTGTCGAGTTGCAAGGAAAATGTTGCCTGTCTTAGTTGCCTCTAGGAAAAGAACTTGTTGTAGTAGTTATTAAGTGGTTTCTCTTGTTTGAGCTGTAAACACAATCTGGGGACACATTTGAAGGAGAGTGATAAAAAAAGTCACAATTTTGCATTGTGATTAAAGTTTTATTAATTAAAGAATTTTAATTCTTAAGAGCTCCAATAGTCAACTACAGTGCTACTGTACTATTTATTTTACCTCCCTTCATTGCTGTTATTAATTTCTTGTTAAAGCAACTTAATTATTACAAAGTGCAAATTATCAGGGTTACACACTTGGACACTTAAAGAAAGCTGGGTTATTGCAGTTACCAGCACTGCCTTCATTCTGGCTGGATTCTTATCTTGTCTAAAGCAAGACACTGCTACATAAACTACAACTGTAGCCTTTGATTCCAAAGAGTTTAACCAATGTAAAATCAACCCTGAAGAAGAATTAGCTTGTGTGCTTTCCCCCACAGAGGTTATAAGTGCTCTACACCTACAGTCTGCTTGTTCAGATGGGGACAAAAATTAATGATTGGGGCAGCTGTAGGGTCAACTATTCCTAGTTAAATTCATAGACCAAAATCGGATTTCTTTCAGACTCGTAAATGACAATATATTCAAGACTTATCAGCTTTAACTAGCCACTAATAGTAGCTTTTCTATTTCCCTTTTCTATTTTGAATGTTGTCTCTACCCAGTAAGTGGATATAGTCTTGGATTCATCTTAAAACTGAGAAGACTCTGGCAACACATTTACTCGTGCCTAGTCCACTCTGGGTGTTCTTGTAGTTCCCGTTGACTGATTTCTGAATCTTCATTGCATTCTGAAACAGAAATTATAAAGGGCTTTAAAAGTTTGATTAAATCCTCAGTCGCTGGAAACAGGATAGTTCATCTCGTAGAATGATGATTTTATTTTAGCTTGACTTGCTGTGGAGATAAGCTAGATCAAGATAAGATAAGTTCCTTACCTGATGATGCTGCTGAGAGAAGTTTAAGTCCTCTGAGAGTGTCTGCGATGTCCTCCACCTTCTCTTTCCTTTCTACATCAACAGTAGCACTGTTTTCATCACAGTAGTCCAAAAACCTGAAAGCCATAACGTATGAGTTCAACACTTTGGCCAGATTTTTCAAGCTAGAGGAGGTCTTATGCACAAACCAGCGTTTCAAGCTGATCTCAGAATAAACTGAGTGGAGATATTTTGCTAGTTTTCATAGTGCACGTGTGTTAGGTAAGATAAGAACTTAAAATATTATCATAAACTGTACGTCTTTACAAAGTTTATAAAAGGCCATGCACGTAACAAAGTTGTATCTCAACCTGTTGGTCAAAATTTTTCGAAGCAGCTCATACCTTTTCCAGTTTTCGTCTTTACACAGCATGTCCGGGTTACCTATTAAAATCAAGAGAGCCTGGGCACGAGTAATGGCTACATTGAATCTCTGAAAAAAAGGAATGCAAAAGTTACAGAATTGAATCTGTTGTCTGTACCCAAAGGATTAAATAAGAGAAAGACAAGGTTTGCATGTACGTTTTTGTAAATTTATCAAACTAGCTATTCTAAACTGATTTTCAATCTGGGTAAATGTTCAACGTGTAATTTGGACAGTTTTGCCCTAAGCGAGACGACGAGCCGGAGAATCCCCGACTTTTTCATATGGAAGTGCCCACTCCACAGGTTTCGCGCACCATACACGATTAATACTACATACAGTCACATGTCAGCCCAAGTTGGAACTAAATGAATCCAAAAGCTAATTTCATTGACCTGCCCTGTCCAATCTAGGTAGTCCTAGCAGATTCCTTTCATCCAATTGCGAATTCCACTGCCATTGGTCCTATTAGATCATACAAACAAAAGGTCTCCATTAATAATAAGAGACACTCTTCATAGGGCAAGCCTACTTTTGGGTTGTTAAGAAATCCAAGGTGGAAATCCTTGTCCATCTCTAGGTATTCCTTCTTTGTGCTTCGGACAGTTGATAAGATAATCACTCTTCTCTCTTGTCCCTGAAATTCTTCCACGCTGCCAACTTTAATCTCACCACCAAATCCTCTCTTCTCAATCATCTTCTGAATCTTTTGAACCTAACCAAAAACCCGTGGTAACACTGTTAGCAATTACTCTTTTGACAGTCCGTTAAAGAGTTTTCTCTTTCTTCGAACAAACGAGCACCAACTGACAGGATTATTTTGCTGGCATATTTTCAATTTGAAAACAAGGTGGGGGTTATTTATTAGAAAACAAATAAGAACGCGTAGTTTTTTAATTTGTTCACGCCTTTTTGCAAAAGAGAGGACTACCACGATAATGATTTTGTCCTCTGATCGACATGTTCGAGATCAGAAACGCCAAGAAGATGAACTCTTCAGCGTCACACACACCCCTTGTAAACTGATCGTGTTGAAGCAAAAACGGCATTTAATTAGTGTTTGATTTGATCAAATATCTGAGCGTTTGCTTAGAAGAAACCGTACTCCGCTGACAGTCAGCGGATGCTGAAAACGTAGGCTGCCTAAAACCGAAACTGTTAAGATTTCTGCTACAGCCGGTAGTGGATTTGGGGGCGGAGTGCAACCCAAATAGTGGCGAGTGTCTACAATAAGGCGAGAGAGATTTAAGTAATAAGGCGTCGGACGTGACAAACTAATGATCATTGGCCTACTTGTCTCTTGTACGGAGAAATAACTCCAATCATCTCCGGTCTCAAGTGTTTTAATCCTCTGCTCCTGACGTTATCGTCCAGCAGTTTCTTTAGGTAGCGCTCAAGAGTTTCCACCTCGGCCACATTAAAGAAAGAAGGGCTGCTGCCTTCTCTTTCGTCCTTTCCGTACACGGGGTGGAAGATGATTGGAAAGTTCTTGTTAGGCAGCTCCTCCCAGCCCAGCATCACGTTTCTAGAGTAAGATTGCAAGTAAGTCAAGACGTGGTCATGGTCATATCAAGTTTAGGGTTTTACGACGGAAATAGACCTTTCTAAATCGCCGATGTCCTTGTCATGTTAAATATTGGTTGGTTTAAGTGTGTCCTTATAATTGTATGAAGCCTTGGAGCCAAGGCTGGTTTCATAGCTGCCCGAGCTATCCCGGTTTTTGTGGGATGAAGCGGCCAGGGCCGGGTTGTTCGAAAGGCAATTAACGTTAACCCAGGATTCATCGTTAACTGAGGCATTATTTTTCTTGTTTGAAAATGTTTTTCACCTCTAACGTTTGCTGTAGTTTGAGATTACTACAGCTCAAAACTGAAGGGCAAACAATATAAACAGATTACCTAACCAAAAAGTTACAAATCTGAAATCAAAATCCTTGCAGGTTACTCCCCGCAATTTGTTAGGGGCACTGTGAGAGTAAAGTGTCTTGCCCAAGAACACATCAGAATGTCCCGGCCAGTGTGTGCCCGGTCATGCGCAAATCAACTTCATGCTATGCAATAGGGCCGCCATAGACCTTACCTAAAATCTCTGGCACATTCATTCAATTCGTTGTCATAAAACAGTTGTTTGGGAATCTCAATGATGGCTTTGTGTGAGCGATAGTTATTCACGAGCTTCGTCAGCAGATCCGAGTTGTAATTCCCTCTTCGTCCACGCGCGTACGCAGTACATGACGTCATCAGACGTTCCAAAAGTGAGATTTCTGCAAAAAATCATTGACAAGATTCAGGCCTCGTCCACACTACGCATGAGGAATTTAAAGATGCGTTTTCAAAAAGCATCAGTGTTCTCCGTCCCCCCGGGGGGGGGGAGTACTCGATATATCCCTGGGTGGGGAGGTGCGGTCCGGCCCCTCACACCTTGACCTTGTTTAAGACAAATATCACTGATTTTC
>JAHPZR010014375.1:5000-19527 GCA_019787425.1 Platygyra sinensis | reverse complement strand
CCCTGTTTAAGACAGAATTCCGATTTGATACCCTGTTAAGACATAGATTTAAAAGTTGCGGTTACAAATTTTGTGGCTTTCTTGTTGTGTAATCATGGAAATTAATGTGCTGGTAATCAATGCCAAAGTAAACAGTTAAGAAATAGAAACACATGTACCGTGTTTCTATCGAGTTATACAAAACACGAGTGGAAGTTTGGGAGAACGAGAAATGCTGTGGGAACACGAGCCGCAGGCGAGTGTTTCCACAGCTTTTTCGAGTTCTCCAAACTTTCACGAGTGTTTGTATAACTCGATACAACACGAAGTACATGTTTCTATTCTTTTAGAAAACACCACGACGAGAAAAACGAAAACAACTTGTTAGCTTTGGATATCAAAATGTAAATTCTCTTTGCTCGCGCCATCACTACGTCAACAAGCGCGTACTAGTTTTGTGTCTCCATCGAGTTATACAAACACGATTTTTAACACAATCAGCGGCGCGTACTTTCTTAGGGACTGTTTTCTAAAAGTCATATTAATTAAACAAGAGCTGTAAAAATTTTGGTTTATCGTCCAAGAAAAGACAAAAAATTGATAAACCGATACCCTGATTAAGACAAAAAAAATGATAAATTCGATACCCTGTTTAAGACAAAAATCCCGAAAAAAACATACCCTGGCTGGCCGCACGTCCCCATTAAGCCCTTATAAGGGAGTACCCCCCCCCCCCCCCCCCCCAGGGCTCCGTCCACACAATGCCGGAGAAATTTGAAAAACACAGCAATCACCGGCAGCAGAAAAACCTGGAGTGCACCCTTGAGGGTTAGGGTTAATCCCATGATTATCGCTTCGTCATCGTTTTCGACGAAAAAATCCGAAAGATCCGTTTTAAAAATTAAATGTTTTTCTGTCGACTCTAAACACTCAAGCTGCCATTTTCAAATCACTCCGGTTTGAAGAAGCGTTTGCGAGAAGCTCCATTTTCGGCGGGACAATTTCTCCGGATGAGAGTGGACGGTAGGGGTAATTTGTGGAAATAAAGCTGCGTGTTGTCTCCGCAATGTATTTAGCGTGTACGCGTAGGTTGCCAGGAGAAGTTTGTCAAAAAGAGTAGAAGGGAGAGGTGAAAAAGGGCTAGTAGTGGACTACCATGTCAGCGAAGTAATCCGAGCCGCTTTGACATACTCACCAAGACCATATTTCACTGAGATCGGTGACCTAAGAATGGGTCCCAGCTGCTTGGGGTCTCCGGCGAGTACCAGCTGGACCGCCCCTGGGATGATTAGGGTCCAGCAGATCCGCTACAGGGATGATGCACTCGGGTTCTGTTGCATGCCCCTGCTTCGTCTATGAAAATGTGGGTGAAATGATTGCGAGGAAACATTGCGGAGACCAACCTGAGAAAATACGTGTATAAATGCGATACATCACGAATTTCGTTATTGAATGACCTTTAAGCCTCGTTCTCAAAGCGAGTCTTGGTGCCAACCTTTCATAAGAAAATGAGGCTCATTAACATGCAAATTAAACTTATTTTCATTTGAATGGTTGTGTACCAGGCCTCGTTTTGATGGAGAGGCTTAGGACAACTCGGAAATGGGCTATTCATTTTATCAGTTTCTTCACAGGGGGCACACACTCTTGCTGAGTAGGGAGAGAGTAAATAAAGGAACGAAAAGAATGATTAGTTTACCTTTGTCTCCTCTTGTCATCTCTTTTATCTTACCAGATTTTACTGGGAAATGCACTACTTAAAAATCCTGCGTAATACTTTAGCACTAAACTCGTACCTAGGCCTTTCCGCGCTCAGCAAAATTTTTTTTGGTTTGTATTTTGCTGAGCGCGGAAAGGCCTAGGTACGAGTTTAGTTATAGAGTGTTACGCAGGATTTGTAAGTAGTGGTTTTCCCAGTAAAATCTGGTAAGATAAAAGAGATGACAAGAGGAGACAAAGGTAAACTATTCATTCTTTTCGTTCCTTTATTTACTCTCTCCCTACTCAGCAAGAGTGTGTGCCCCCTGTGGTTTCTTTAACCAATTATGTGCGGCACAATCTTCTTTTTGAATTAAGGCCATTTTAAGAAGCAATGACATAATCCTAGTGAGGTAAGGTTTTCCTCTGTGCGAGTTGCTTTACACCTTCACTACTTACCTCCCTGCGGTGACAAGAGTGGTGACGATTATGCGATAGTTAGCCATCAGCTCCTCTCTCGACGGATAGAATACGTCACGTGAGACCGGGTCAAAATTCACCACTCGGGCGTCCTAAGAAACGCAACATACCATATATTAAAACTGACATTGGTGATTTGCAGGCTCTAATTGGCCGAAAAGCATTATTGGTTTTAAATTGAGTAGATAGTTGCTTAGCATCGCTCTTACAACAGCGAAATTAGTTGTCCGAAAATTATGTGTAGTAGGGTAATTAACTGTTTCACCTGCCCACCGACACAACTAGGCGAAGCAGCACAATGCAACACAACAACATTTTCTTCAGAAGCTAGCTATTCATTACACAGAAATCTTGATGTAACACCACATTATCTTGAAATTACACTTTCATAAGAAGAAAAATTCACCATATTAAAGTTAAAGAATTTCACCTTTAATTTTTGTGGCACAAAGTCCCATGGTCTGGACGCAGCGTACATCCGGAATAATTTGCCTTTATCCACGTGGTTCAATAAGCGTTCAGCCAACAGGTCAGCGGCACTGTTTTCCGGCGCACACGCAAGAATGAAAACTAGAATCGATCAGGGTGTGTACCTGCGTGTGACAAAGAACGCAGTAGGTTATATTTGCGTTGTTGAGATTTTAAACAGGTTATCTAGAGTAAGAGAATACGCATACGCATCGTTAATGGTCGTGTACCACTTGTGAAGTCATCGATTTAAAGCAATCTCGTTCCCAGGGCCTGAGCAGATAGTAGAGCTAGGATAGATCTGTCTGCGCGACAGTCGTTTTTGGATATCAAGGGCATTCTGACGCAAAGCAAGTTTAAAAACAAAGTCAGTTTTGGTGCAAAAATGGTGGTAAAATGGCTCCTTATACCTATATTTAAGGTCCCATTTCCAGGCTTTGCCCATAGTTAACACCAAACTTAACGTTTTACTGCAGCCGGAAAGAATATGACACGCAGAAGGTAGCGAGAGTAAAGGGGCCGAGAAAACGAAAGGAAATGGGCAAAAATGAAATTTAGAACGGCAGTCGCAAAAAGGTCCAAAATTTGGCTTATGCGCATGCGCCAAATTAGAATATTTTACATTTTGTGCCTAATCTTGAGGGGATCTATCTGTCAGGTAAGTTGCTTTTTTAGCAAAACTAAGGCCAATTTAGCGTCATGGCAACCAAAAGACCGATTTAACGCTTAAAGTGGCATTTCTTGTGACAGTTTGGTACAACATGTCAAAATTACATTTCAAGTTTGCTTCAATTGCAACCTCAGTGCCGAAAATGCACTGAAGTTGCGTAGCAACGGTTACTGGTGGATGTGATAGCCCTGATCAGAGAAACGTTCATGACAGCTTTGGGAATGCTCGTTCTATCTGAGACTGAATTCCACCAACAGAAACTCTTTGGCCAGATAAACGAATACTACTCCTGCACGATTCTTATTCTCACATATTCAGCTGTAGGAGGCTGATGTAAGAGAATCTTTTTTTGTTAAAAGGGACGTGACAGGCCAGGAAGGACTACTACTGACCTGTTTGATAGCTTCTACCAAGGTAACAGTCTTTCCTGTCCCAGGAGGTCCAAACACCAGGTACGGAGCAGGGCGTGACGACCCCGACACAATCTTCTGAACTGCCTGCTGCTGTTCACTGTTCAGATCACGATCGTAGAAAGATCTGAAATTTAAAGTAACAGTGATTACTTCATGGATAATTTTGAACGATGTAAATAAACCTAGACGTTTTCAAGTTCATTCGCCAACGAGAACTTGCCCGACTGTCTTGTTGATCTCTCCTCTCTGATCGAGATTCTGCTCTTGAGGGAAAAGAACATGGCACATCTCCTGCCTGGTTACTGCTGTAATCTGCTCGCATGCACGGTGTTCCATCTGTACTGAAAGCCGATTAAATGTGAATTGGATGTCGTATTTTTGCCCTTTCACATAAGGCATGCTGGAGAGAGAGAGAAAAAAAGTGACTCACAACAGTTTCATGTTTGTCGTCGTTGCGAGAGGTACAACCTCTCCAAACGTCCGCGATGCACGTCGTACCCGTCGTACCCTCCCCTATCTGGAACAGAATAATTATGCACTACCACTTCTCCCCTCAAACCTAAACAAAGAGAATAACAAGTACACCTGGAACAGTTAACATAAAGTAGCAATTAATGGTTACTCGGGAGGTTCTCTTCTCGTGTCGCTGGCCAATAAACGTGAAGGCTGTAGGAACGATACTCCCCTGTTACTGATGTGATATGACAAACATACCTTGTCAAATCAAACCCAAGTTTCACATTCAGCATTTGAACCTTGTGTACTATTCCTTCATATCGTCGCTGTAGCAGGCCTGGTTCGTAAGCAAAGATTTTGTCACCACGTAATACGGAGGGACGATTTTCTGCAAGACCTGGTACCTAAACCACCGATGAAACGTTTTACACATTTGACATAACAAAGTTGAATACAGCAGCGCACGCTGCAGCAGTTATGATAGCTTTACGCATAAAGATCTAAAGACAAAGTATAAAACTACAGCAAATAAATTGGGCTTTATGAAAATCACTTATTGCTTTCGCCTCTTATTGGATATTTGACTTCGGTTACGTTAAGAGATTATTACTTTTCCTGGTTTAGATGCGTTCATGTATTCAGCAGGAATTAAAAGTTTGTTGGAATCGCGCCGGGCAGGTTCACGAGGACCATTATTAAAGGAGCTCAGTCACGGCATTTTGAGTTATTTTGAACATCGAAAAAATTACCGTTAAATTGAAGAAAACCTGAAAATAACACTCGATAAAGATAGAAAAACATCAAAGAGATACTAACAAACCGTAAAGGAACAAGGATGGTTAAGGATGGAGAAGATTGACACGGATTGCAAACAACGAATTGGAAAAGTTTAGCTAAACTTTTCAAACCGTTTAACCGTGACTGAGCCCCTTTAAACAACTTGCACCAAAATCGATTGAGTGAAGAGGCTAAGCCTCCGCCCTCCGAGTACGGAGGTCTGGCCTCTTCACTTAATCGAAGGCCAGGAGCAAGAAAACAGTGAAGAAAATTCTGTTACGGCTAATGTCCCTGACCAGTGGCTAACCTCTAAGATGAGGAACCGTCTGTCTCCTCTTTCCTGCTGAAATTCGACTCCTTTCATGTCATAATTCCTGATGTCCTTTTGCATTTGAAGCTCTTCTATATGTAGAAGCATATTAAACTTTTCTTGGTAGTTGTCGAAATTCAACTTCTTTTCCAATCGCTCCCTAATTAAACCAATAAAAGCTACGTGTGAGACGAAATGGTCCTGCGCTTTTCGGTTCATTTTACTGATAGACCAATTAAAGGTCACGTTTTCTTACTTGCCACGCTCGCGTCAGCTGAATGATCTGTACTGCCTTACTACTGGAACGGGTTTGGAGAAAACGTGATTTCAGATGTCAGATGTCTCTTACAAGAATCAGGTACCTTTTTCTACAATGAAAGGCCTGTGGGTTGAGGAGCTTGGTGCTACGTTCACTGAGTCGAATAAGTGATATTCGAGAGAAGAAGCCAGGTTCAATGATGGAATGAGCTCTTCTGGCATCACCTTATCACTATTCTCTTTCCACGCAGGTTACGTTTTGTACTTCTGATTGCTTTTTAAGAGAGGAAAATTAAAGCCACACTGGTCTGTTACTTATTTACAGAGCATCTTACCTCAGTCCTTCTCGGACTTGATTGCTCTTCACAACCTGGGCCTTGACAGTGAGAGGAATTTCGTAACGGTCCAGCTTATTCATGACCAGACCATTCCTCGTTAACCTACAAGATACGGCCGATCGACCAAAATATTTGAATTCAGTTAACTGGAAAGACGCATACATGCCGCAGGTCTTATCTAATTCACAGGCTTTCCAGTCTAAGCTTGGATCCAGTGATTCAGTAGTTTATTCCATGAAGGTCAGATATCAGGATGGACTAAATGTCTCCGTTTTAAACTCTTCGTTACAGCTGGATACGCTTTTAATTCAGGTGTTTTTACTTCAACTTACTTTGGAAGAGGTATGCCTGGTGTGGTCACGACATTCCTGGGAATCTCTGCTGCCCGCTGGGGAGGTCTGTACTCAGAGGTCTGCTTCAAATCATCGTACAAGTCGCTAACGATACGCACGGACAAAACCTGAGGATGTGAAATTCCTCCCCGTCTTCAGTCTCGAACGTGAGTACACCAGGAACGTAGGAATAGCCATACTCCCTGCGCCGCTTGCAGCCGATCCTGAACCTCCTCTGACAACCTGCACAGGATAAATTAGAACGTTACACTCCAACGATAACAACAACAACAACAACAACGAGAACAACATCCAGAACAGCAACTGAATGAGAGCAACGGCAACCATGACCGTGCTGTAGTGAGAGACGTACAGACGTGTATACGAGTCTCCAAAAAACGCAGACAGGAGTGGATTTGGGTGGGGTAGATTGAGTGCCTAGCCACCCCTCTTTTGGAGAAGCAATAAATAAAAAAATTGAAAAAGGATTGTGAATGCTACGGCAGAAATAATGAAAACCGGCTATGCCGGGAAGCTACCACAGTGTAATTTCCACTTTCAGCGTTGCTAGTATTTTTGGTGTATCAGTTCCTATTCTTCAACATTTTGAGAGCATGGCCCATTGATTCTCCCACTACCAGCCACCCAACTGTGCCCCTCCATCCCCTCCCCCTTGATAAAACCTGTATCTGCCCCTGGCAGAGCTCTCAAGGATACCGAACCAACATTCCTGAGAATATGTGCATGCTTAGTTCGCTAGGAATACTAAAAACTCAGTTTTAAGGACGGTGCCTACTATTATAAAATACAAAGGTTTTTGCGCCAAGTTAGGACCACGCGGAAAAAGTAGATCTTTGCAAGGGCTATTGGAATCCGCAAAGAAAAAGAGGGGTAGCCACGCATTTTTTCGAGATAATTAGCCTTGAATCCCAACAAAAAAGGTTGACATCAGCAATTTTTCTGAGCAAAGCGAGAAACGATATTTCCTGACAGATTTCCTTAGAATTCGCCTTTACATACAGAAAGGCAAACACATTTAAAAAGATCCTTAAAGTGGTGCTATGATCTGAATTTTACCCCATGATATTTTAGGTGTATCACATAGAATTCCAGGAAAGAATCAAAACGCCGTTTACCGTTTGGAAATATCTGCACTAGTTCCAGAGATATTTAAGTTTGAAAAATGAGCAAAATATGCAAATGAGATGACTGATGACGTCATACACTCAACCCAATATTATCTCAAGTACATAAATAGAGCTATCTTGGCCAATTTGCAACCCAGATCATTGAAACTTGGCAGGCTAATAGTTCTATAGGAAACACACCCATGGCTATAAAAATTATGTTCCCATGGCAACTCACTCTGTCCCAGTCCCCACCCACTTGATTTCAATATGTTAGTGATTTTCAGCTCGAAAAACGCTAAACAGGGCCACAAACTGGAGCTAACATATTTATATGCCTGCTGGATCATACATACGAGGCACCATTTGCAAATATAAAAACAGAACGCTGAAGGAGGCCAGAAATGCTTTTAATATTGGGGAGGTCTGGAACCCAGTATGTTGCCATGGTAACAAAACTTTTAAGCTCATATTGTGTTGCACCTTTAGTAGAACCTTACTGCAAAGAATCAAACATTTCTGTTACAAATTGGCCGAGATATCTTTTTTCATCATATTTGATCAAAATTTGGTTGAGTATATGACGTCATCACTTGGCTAATTTGCATATTTTAAAAACTTGAATATCTCTGGAACGAAAAGAGATATTTGAAAAAAGTAAACGGTATTTTTCTTCTCATACAGACTACTTGATTATGTCTTAAAATGGCTTAAATAGGAGACATGCGATTTTCGTCATAGTACCACTTTAAACTGCATGGCAAATGGTAACTTTAAAATCATTTTTGGTACGTTTTTTTTTAACAAAATCGTTGCAAAAGCGCTTTTAGCATCTCTGAAAGCCTTCCTCTGTTTCAGGTAAATACAGTCTAAATACCTTTTGCTCGCAACCAGAAACTAATCACATGTTGAACAGGCTTGCCACTTCCATTTCGCAGCAAAAAATGTAGGGGTAACCACGCGTTTTTTTAAAGTTATTGATCTTTATTGAAAATTTTTTATGGTGCCCGTTACATTTTTTCCTGTCACCTCCCCAGTAAGTAAGACATTTGCGTTCCTGCGCGCGCACTACGCCATCTGCAGGTACATCTTTACAAGTTGGATTTCAGTGTAATTTACGACAGATAACAGCTTGGTTTTCAGCTGGAATTCGTTAACAGTTAGTGGTTAGCGATATGCTGCTATTCTGGTTTCCCTGGTTTAAGTACAGGTTCATTAAAATTGATTTGGTCGCAGTAGGAAAATTTTGATTTAATTTTAGTCGTGTGCTTGGTGGCGTAGTTGATTGCGTCAATGTCAACCCCAGCGCGCGCGCGCGCTTAATAAACCATGGCTTGCGTGATGCGCAGAACGTGTGCGTACTAACAAAAGTAGGCACCGTCCTTAAGAAAAGTTTGTATGCACTCTAAAATTTAGCACCAAACATTCCAACTCAAAAGCAAGATACTCTAACAATCAGTGATGGAAACAAGCCTTCCAAAGCAATGCCAGTTCGTCATAACGATTTAGTTTTGCACAATCTAAGATAACATGGTATTCTTAGTGTAGTCAATGTGTTCGCTACCATTGCTTACTTGCCAATTAGAGCACTGTACTCAGCCAATCTCAAACTGCATGCAATTAAATCAAAACCAAATAATTGCCTGATTACTTTTGACACCCTCCATTGAAAACCGCTCAATTCTCATTACATGGCTGCTTGACTATAGTTAGACCAGACCAGATTTAGATCACTGTTTTGAATTTAAGGGTAAGGAACAAGTGAAACATGTAGATGAAGTCGCTAGCATTGGTAAGTCTTTAACCTGGGGGACTGCTGAAATTCAAGCTAAAGTAAGCCAAGAATTACCTGGAAAGAGTTGACCCTCGAGGGGTCCAATTCGGGAAATCTCCGAGTAATCAAAGAAATTGATGCTCCACAGTAAAGTGATGTGTTTCAGAGTGATTATCTCATCACTGATGTTTTCAATGACCACAACACTATCTGACCATATTTGCCGCTCTCAACTCTTAATTCTATTACTCCCGAGTTTCGTCTGCAATGGGATCTGAAGTGAGCTTTATCCCGTTCTGTCAAAGATAAGCTCCGGTCTGTATGAGAAAATATAATGCTTAGTAATTATAAACCATGGCGGATCAGAAACGTTTTTATTTATCTCCGAGCAGTCACGGTAGAAAATCTCGGTGACCGCAAGCAGTTTAAGAAACTATGATTTCTGCGAACAGAGGTAAGACACGACAAGACACCTGAAAATCAGAATCCTGAGCTTTCTGATTGTACATTTAGATCACTAGATACAGAAACGAAACTAATATGGAAAGCATGAAAACGTACTAATTCTAAGGAAGGCTATTTTAACCAGTCTAACATGTATCAGCATATTCGATCCTTTAGTTCTCTTAGTGTCGAATAGGTCTATTTTGAGCCTTCGTAAGGAATTATGGACCAATTATCGTTTGAGAAAGTGCTATTTCCCAACCGATCTTGTTAAGCTAGTGAATTATGACAAATCGAAACATAAATGAGTATACAGAGTGCAACCAGACTTACTTTCTGGAGTGATTTTCGAATCTTTCTGAGGATATACTGTTGGCGATGTTTCACACCGGCCATATGACTTCTATAAGCGACTGCATTCCAAGATCCCTTTTGCAAACCTTGCAGTGAAAAGCTCCATGACTCCTGAGGCTTGAAAAAATCATCCTCACCTCCGATTCGTCGTCACTGGGATCATCGTTGAAGAGTTGAAGAGCAGCGGCATCTCCACCTCCAAATATAACACGGTCTTGAAGTTGTTGGCACATGTTTAGATGATACGTGAGGGTGTTGAGAAGTTTGGAGAATGACATACCCAGTGTATCGTATGACGAGCGAAATTCTTGATAAATCTGCCTCAACTCGTGCACAAACATGTCTTTCTTGCGATTTCCGTCTTCCAGAAACTTGATAAACGTCTGGGCTATGATCTCTCTTGGTCAACAGTCCGGCCGACTTTCATTCGCCTAACACGAAACATGATGTCGAAGGCCTGCAACGGGGAATGGTGATGCTACACGTAAATTGAGTCAAATCGACACGAAGTAACAAATGCAGAGAACGTCTCCTGAACATACAGCATAAATTTGTTTACTCCTTCTAAGTTGATGTGAAAGTATTAAATTACACTCCTTAAATCTTAGTGGGAACACTGGATTCGTTTTATCAATTCACTTCCTGATAAACACCCGTCATTTAAGACTAAGGCTTAAAAAGTATCACCCTTAGCCGGCCAACCTTGCGAATAAAAGATCTGTAGGTTACAATGAGAGTAAGAGAAAGATCGCGAGCGAACAGGAAGCTAGCTAAAAGGATATAGAACAAGGGTTAGAGACCAAGGCTGTAATACTATATAATTGGTAAGCCTGACTCGCTCACTTAGAACATCAGGTAAAGCTAAGACGTCATGTATTCATACCTGAACAACAAAATATTTGAACACGCTTTTGGAGGTTCTTTTCGTCCCTCAATATGATACGGAATCACAAACTGGCGGCCGGCGCCAGAAGAACATTACTTTATCATCATTTGCTTTTGTGATGAAATTACAAAATCTGCATCGACAGAGTCAAGACAGAGCACTGTCTCGTGACTTCAGCTCAAACTGGAAACAGCTGCAAGTAAAAATAAACCAGTGTTTGAACAAACATATAACAACTGAGACACAACTGCAAGAAACAAGCCTCACTGATATTCCAGCACTTTCACTTTCTTGGTGTGATCATGGAAACCTTTGTCCAGTAGAATATAAGTGAAGACCGGAAGTAGATCAAATTTGCATAGTCAGGACTATTTCTTTAGAGTCTTGGTTGTTCGGACCATTTACGTTCATCAAATTTGTGGGCGTTATAGCAAAGTCGTGTACACAGTACAACTGACTGAAATAATGTTCGAGTTGGATCTTTAGGTCTCGGACCAGCAACTGCAATTGTTCGATAAATATGTGGAAGGAAAACAAGATATAATTCTGAGAATCAAGGCCCCTCGGGGACTATTCTCGGAAAACTAGACCTCATGATGTCATTTCTAAGAAACCGTTCTACAAATGCGAGAATCGAGTTTCCAGTAACTTACAACGTACAGCTTCATCTAAATGAATACTCAATCCTGAAAACATCGTTCAAGACATTCTAGTTTTGTCGACCTCAACGATCGACGAAAGATCAAGCGAAAACAATCAAGGAGTATTAAAGATACGTAGTCACTATGGATCCTCGCTGAGTACATCAGTGCACTTGGTTATTTAGTTTTCTTTTAATTACTAAGCATATGTGCACTGTGGAAGATTTTCCCGTATTAACTCACCTGACAATGTCGTTGAGCTTCGAAAATGAAATATTGAAACAATTTCCTTATCGCAAAATAGTTTTCTTGGTATTTTTAGGCCTATTTAATATGTAAGATTTCCCGGAAAACGGCCTCGCTATTGCCGGATTTCATACCGTGAGGGCCTGGGTATGAGTCCGTCTATTATGGGATTAACAACACAAGATCCATATATTCAGAAAGAGCACACCAAGCTTTACAAAATCCTCAAGTTTCGTGTTACTTGGGCCAATATTGAACAAGACCCAGCCATTTAAAAACTTAAAAATTTAGTAACAAATGTATGGATTGCCCACAGGGAGCACACAATCTTGCTGAGTAGGGATAGAGTAAATAAAGGGACGCAAAGAATGAATAGTTTACCTTTGTCTCATGTTGTCATCTCTTAGCTCACGAGATTTTACTGGGAAAACTGCTGCTTACCGGTACAAATCCTGCAAACACTGTAGCGCTAAACTCGTATCTACGCCTTTCCGCGCTCAGGCAAAAATGTTTTGGTTTGTGTAAAATTTGACAAGGGAGGCAACTCTTTGCCAAAACATTTTGAACACACTGCCGTGCGAATATTCGCTCGAATCTCTAAATTTCGTTGCTTTCACGA
This sequence comes from Platygyra sinensis, assembly GCA_019787425.1. Classification (NCBI taxonomy): domain Eukaryota; kingdom Metazoa; phylum Cnidaria; class Anthozoa; order Scleractinia; family Merulinidae; genus Platygyra; species Platygyra sinensis. The sequence continues at coordinate 7,257 of JAHPZR010014375.1, read as the reverse complement.
AACCAAACAAACACAAAATGAGATCGGAAGGTTTTTCTACAACTTGGCCGAGTTTGTTTTCGAATACTTTTGCGACAGTCGGAGAATTTAGCGACTTTTGCAAAGTTAAGATTAACAAATTGATGTCAGTTTTTAATGCGTCTGTCCTGTTATTGACAATGAATTTCGTCATAACATTGTCAAAGTAGTCTGCGGATCCACTCGGCTATCGCCTCGTGGATCCACAGCTACTTTGACAATGTTATGACGAAATTCATGATCAATAACCGGACAGACGCATAAAAAACTGACGTCAATTTGTTAATCTTAAGTCGCTTTTCGCAACATGATCGTACCGTTACCCAAATCCCAAACACGTCATCCAGTGCGCGCTCGTGCTCCTCTCCCTCTCCCACATAGGTTTTTTGACGTAAAACGTCTTCACAAAATCCTTCCCCTTCTCCCAATTGTTGTCACAAAATCTCGCTAAAACGCTTCTGGTATTAGCTCCCAACATGTTGTTTTCGTGCGCGCAAGATAAACTGCGAACAGGGGAGGTGTTTGTAAAGTTTTGTAGTGTCAAAAAAGCATGTGTGGGGGATGGAGGGGAGACTATAAACTGCAAGGGACCGCATACGATAAACGCTGCCAACGTAGGATCTACAAGAGATCTGATCAGCCAAAAAAATATGTGTATATAAAGGCAATAAACTGCAAGGCTGATACTACGTGAAAAACGTTTCGAGACACCAACATGACCAGAACCGATAAAGCAGGATCGCAACTGTGGACAGCTGTTTCGCTCTTATTGGAGCTCGTCAGCACAGTGTAGCGAAGATATGTAACGCCAGCCAAGAGCCAACGCACATAAATTGCAAAATGACCCGTTCACCATATCAAGTTCCGTACTTTGAACTCACTTGCGCTCCGGAACACGCGTTGCCACATCACGTGCTCCGGAGCGCAAGAAGACCAAAGTGTCACTATTGGTGTCTCGAAAAGCAAAAAATAAATGTGGCTAGACAAAGCCAGCCTAAACATTCAAACTCATGGCCAATACCATGCTTAAAAAAAATGGATGGAGGGGAGCACGAGCGCGCGCTGGATGACTACAGTAATTTTATCGATTGGTTTTCCGAGCATCTATTTCCATCGATTGGATATATACCGGGAAATTAATAGAACTGAGTGTGTGATAAATTAGCATACATCCGCGAAGTCCAATAATCATTGTCGGATTTCATAAGGTGGGAGCCTGGGTATGAGTCGGTGTATTATGGGATTAACAACACAAGACCCATATATTCAGAAAGAGCACACCGAACTTTACAAAATCCTCAAGTTTCGTGTTAATTGGGCCAATATTGAACAAGATAGAGCCATTCAAAAACTTCAAAATTTGCAAAGAAATGTATGGATTTCCGGACAAGTGTCCGGCAATCCACAGGGAGCACTCTTGCTGAGTAGGGATAGAGTAAATAAAGGAACGAAAAGAATGAATAGTTTACCTTTGTCTCATGTTGTCATCTCTTAGCTCACGAGATTTAACTGGGAAAACTGCTGCTTACAAATCCTGCAAAACACTGTAGCGCTAAACTCGTACCTAGGCCTTCCTGCGCTCCGGCAAAAATTTTTTTGGTTTGTACATAGGGAGCACACAATCTTGCTGAGTAGGGAGAGAGTAAATAAAGGAACGAAAAGAATGAACAGTTTACCTTTGTCTCCTCTTGTCATCTCTTTTATCTTACGCGATTTTACTGCGAAAACCGCTGCTTACAAATCCTGCGTAACACTGAAGCGCTAAACTCGTACCTAGGCCTTTCCGCGCTCAGCAAAAACTTTTTTTTGTTTGTATAAAATTTGACAGTCTTATATGATCGTACCGTTACCCAAATCCCAAACACGTCATCCTCAGCGAAGGTTCGTCCCGGCGTTCCGAAGTAAGTTAGATAAAGAAGTTGTGCAGCTAAAGTTCAAAGGAAACCAGAAACAATTTGAGCTTAATGCTGAATTAGATACCATTTGTGAAAGTATTGAAACCTAAAGTGAAAGCATCGAGCCAAATTTGTCGCAAATCAAGAAGCGTTCCCAAGAAGGCAGGCAACGTATTCGAAAGCGGCAGAAGCTGATTAAAATCGCTGATAAAAGCAAGGACGGCTGGCAGGTCGTAGCCGAGTACGAGTCAGACGAACTTGCATCCGGCTCCGAAGATGAAAAACGTCTTAAGAAGGCAAGGGAAGCTGCGAGTCGCAAGAGACGCCAAAAGGAACAACTCTCC
>JAHPZR010014374.1:7500-27928 GCA_019787425.1 Platygyra sinensis | reverse complement strand
TTTTCTTTCTTACGAAATGTTTAATTCGCTTTCATAGTCTAATTAAAGGAGACGTATGGCCAAACTCGTGGATTACGTAATCTAGAGATAAAACAAGTTGGTAAACTTGCACTTATTGGTGCATTATTAAAGGGTGTTAAAACAAGCTGTGTGTTCGTATTTTGCAAGGTCGCACTTATCGTATAAATCGTAGGCATTTTGGTAGGCTTTTGTTGCACACATATTACAAAACAGCTAAGGTAGTAGAATTGCAGCTGAACATGGAATGCTAAAAGCTAAGGGTTTCTGGGTCAAATTGGATACTCCTGCCCAAAAAATCAGAGTACTTCATCCCCCCACCACCACCCAGAAGTTGATGTTCATGTTGGTCTGCCTGCTTGGAAAATCTGCATGCTTTCAAGAACATTTTTTCTTTTTGTCCGAACAGACCTTCCTCACTGCATTTCAATGAAGGCCATAGGTAAGGTTTCTTATGAGACAACACTTCTTAACTTTCATTGTGGAACCACTTGTCTCTACATATATATATTGCACTTAAAATACATCAAAATAATTAGCCTTTTTTGAGAGCATTTTTAGTGTTGATCCAAAAACATCTGTCGGCCCATAAATGTGTTCCAACAAGCTCACAGGGGGTTTCTTGCCCCTTGCTATCTTTTCAATCAGGAAGCACAAATGTAAACAAAAGACAGTCTTTGGGAATTCGCGCATTCAACATCCCACTCCAGCAGAGTTTTAATGAATGTACTTAAATAAACAAACCAAGTATGGAAAACACAACTTTAATCTAAACTTCACTCGATGTCAGTTCAAAGTGGACAACTTGAGATAAAAGTCTCAAGTGCTATAAACTGCAAAGCCATGAACGAAGATCCTGCTTGATTGAACGTTGGATCTCGAAGGAGATTTAATCAGCCAAACTTGCAAGGCTGACACAACGTGTTATATTTAATTATAACAATATTACGGGTTACCAGACCAGCCATCTTCAGGTTTAGATGCTACTGAATATAAAAAATTAGGTGAGTGGACAAAACACTGATCCCCAGCTCATGGACTACCCAAATGGACTACCCCTAATATGGACTACTCCTACAAATAACATTTTAAATGAGTACTATTTAAAGTTGTAAGCTGCTATAACTTGCTTGTTATGTTCTCGAACCACTGAAAACAAAATAGACAAGTAGATTCCTGTTGTTCAGTATAACTATGGCTTAGTTAGCTGTATTGTTTACCGTGTTCCAGGCTCAGGAGCCTGACTTATAATTCATTATATTATTCAGCCATTATTCTTGTCATCTCCTATCATGCCATCTTTTAGCTTGTTCATGTGTCGAGGCTGACAGAATCGCATGGAATGAAATTCAGTGACAATCACTGTGTGACATTATACCCGGGGGAAACTCCGAGAAAGGCTAAGTTGGGGTATGTGGACCACTTCCCCAAACTCTTACCCCATTTATGAACAAAATCTGCGATTTTTGGCCACCCTATAAACGACCTGGCCAAAAATTTGATATTTGGTGACGTTCGTTTTGAAAATTATGAAAAAGTAGCTTCTTCCAAGATATATACCTAATATTTCCAGACTAGAGTGATAAAACCATACCCTATTTATGATCAAAGTGGCTGAAAAAACTATACCCTTTTGAGGTTGCACATACCCATATAGCCCATATAAGGGAGTAGCCGTCCGACATTATTTAACTTGTGCTATTCCTAAATCAAATATTAGACTCACTCGCATTTCAATGGCTTTTCAAGTTATTATTCTTACACTTGTATGGTCCTGATACTGATTGGTACCTGTAATGGATAAGAGTCGGTGATAATCAAATGATGAAATTTGATAGAACGAGTTTTACGCTTTTCGAGCAAATTTGTGTTTAGCAGTTGTTTATTTCACGTACAATTATTCAAAATGGTGGCTAGAGGCTGTACAGGATGAACATAAGCTAAGCAGAAGTTATGTGTAATTTAATTATACTAGCAGCTAAGAACATTAAAAAGTACTTATTTGGATTATTAATTTTAGATGCAGTCCATGTTAAGGTATGGACTGGGGGTCAGTGTTTTGTCCATCACCATAAAAATTATATTACAATATAATATAATGGTGCTTATGTTTGTCCTGTCAGTTCAATAGCTTTTTCGTTCTTAAAAAACATTGTTCCTTTCGCTCATATAAGTTTATTGAGGTCGACAAAAACATAACAAGACACATCAAAGCTTACCACATTAGCATGAGATTTCCTCATTTTCCGGTCACTTTCCAGCAAACAAATGCTCATCTCTTTCGGATCTCTTCGTCACATTTAGGGCCTGGACGAGTCACTGCAAATGTTCATGAGATTCAGCCTTCAAGTTGGCCATAGTAGTAAGTCGAACATTCGAAGGCAACTCCTCCTCAATTTAGCGAAACACCTAATAAATTAAAAGCTACAAGGATGGCATGAAGCAAGCCTTTCAGTGAGAAATCGGGCTGCACAGTTAATATTCCAACATGGCGTCGGGCTCGGTTACTACTGCAACATGGCATCGGGCTCGTTTACTATTCCAACACGGCGTCGGGCTAGCTCGGACGCTCTCGTTCGAGCAGACTAATTACGAACAGCGTTTACACCTGAGTGAGTGAGCGACACATTTGCATCTCGAAGTCCCCGCTAAAACTCGTTTCTACGCTTTGCGTATCCACTGGTTTTAAAAACGCGTTTCGCACCAAATGATTTTAATTGCAATTTGAAATAACAAAATTTTGACTTCTCATCACTCGGTTGATGATGAAAATTCATTGTTGGGCGAAATAATGGTTCCCCCGTGTTTTTCACTTTGACTCCATGTTTTCTCATTGAGATCCCCTGTTTTCCACCAGTGTGTTTTCCACACCCCGTGTTTTCCACCAGACCCCGTGTTTTCCACTGATCCCCGTGTTTTCCACACCCCATGTTTTCCACACCCCGAGACCCCGGGACCCTGTACCCTAAGACCCCGTCCTCGTGTTTTCTACCTAGCCAAAACAAACATCGAAGGACAGACGAGGTGTCGTCCTAGAATCACTATCCCACGTGCTACAAATCTCTTATATAGCCCTCCTTGACAACCTGTAGCGCACTCTGACTGGACCTGCTCCAGTAGCCACTGCTCCAGTAGCCACTGCTCCAGTGCCGCAGAAATATTTCATTTCCGGGAAATTCGTAGACACTCAAACGGCAGAAATTCCCGCATTTCAGCTCCACCACGCAGTACACAACATGAGCTAAAAAAACATTAGGTTTGTTTATTTTGGCGGTTTAGGCCGAGTACCAGTAACTATATGAATACGTTATACTACAACCTAAAATAAAAAGTATAGGGCTTTATAAGCAGGGGAAACGAACTAAAGCCTCAAAGACTTCGAGACTAAAAGTCGTGAAGAAATCTCGTCCTTGATGCAACCAAACTTACCTGCGACACTCTTCCATCTGCCGTGTCTCAGAGGCTCCACGTGACTTAAAAGAGTGATTTCCATAAACAGAGGGATCCGGAACTACATTCTGTAGGGTTTTGGCTTACTGATCTCTGAATGTTGTACAGGAAATAGGCTTATTCTATCGAATCAACTTGTATGAGGAGTTAGTTTTAACTAATGGTCGCAAAATAAATTCACTTGAGTGGGGTCAATATCTAATTTCCTAAGTTAGGTTTTCAATAAGAAAACCAGGAAACCGGGGAGACGCTACCTCCTGATTTAGGAATAACAACTTGATCGCCTTGTCGAAGCTGGTCGGTCTTACTTCTCTCTAATTTGATAATCATGCACTCTTCGTGGAAATGAATGTGACTCATTCTGATATTAATCACCTCTTTGGATCTATAAATCCCGCATAAGGTACCACACTATAGGCATACGTTAAGTTGCAAAATGTTTGACAGGTCCGCGCCTTCCACAATCCCTTTTAGACATCACTGGTAAGGGGCTCTTTCTTATTGGGTCTCCCAGCGCCTAAAATTCTCTTAGCCGCTTTCTGGAGTCTGGAAACTGCTTGGTTATCGGTAGGAGAGGCCATACTCGCTATCTCGTGGGCCCACTTAACGGCATAAAAAGCCGTATCAAAGGAACTACATGACTTAGTAGATTCTAGCACATGCTGCAAATAAACTGCTACGTGGAAAGGATAAGCGCTCTTCAAATTGCTGAAAGCAAAGTCTTTTCATCTCTTGAACGCTTGATGATAAGTGTAAGTTGTAACTGGTGCCCTCGCTGACAAGACTGACAGTCTCGAGGCCAAGCCCGGCAGAAATCTGCTGTTTCCTTCCAAATGCCTCTCTTAAAATATCTGAAAAGAAAAGAAAACGGGGCGGGGGGATCAATCAGAGATAACAGGGAAAACATGCAATAAGAGTTTGCGATTCATTTTATTGCTTCTAACCAACTTGGAATGCGTCATGAACATTTTAAAGTGCACAGCTTTTTAAGCACGTGAACGCAATGATCTGGCGAAAGCAGCTGGCAAAAAAAAAGAACCTTTAAATAAAGTAAAGACTTCCAATTACTAAAGTGAGTTTAACACCGTGAACTCGTTCACAAACGAACCGTTAAAAGACCAAAGTGTCTCTAGTCCGAGTGGGTTCCAAAGACCCTAACAACAGTTACATTGTGCACAACTGCCGTACCGTCAGCGCTGCAAAACTAGAAAAAAGCTGCTTCCCTGGTTGCATAAAATTCAGACGCAGGGCTACCACGCTAAAGGACAAATCGTTTGAACAAAAAAGGTGATTTTTGGCTTTACCTTTAACAAAGATATTCTTAAACTTATGAAGTGTCACCCGATCGCGCAGAAAGGCATTCCAGTGCTTGCCATCTTTACATAAAAACAACCAAAAATATGAACACTTCCACATAGAAATGACAAGAGTTCTTACAGCCTTACATGCTCTAGCATGAGCAATAACTCTACTAACTTGCGAGACCGGAGGGAGAATCCATCCAGTTTTGAAAGCGTCTACAGTTTAAAGAGGGGTGAATACGGGTATGCAAATCTTCCGGTCTGTGCCTTTTTTTCCGCTAAATCCGTCGATCCTCTAAATTTTTTGTTCAAATCCAAAACCAGAACTATGTCCGCAAACAGACGTGCAACAGTTCAAAGGTAAACCTGTTACATGTGAATGCTACTGTTAATTTCACCCAAATGTGAAGAAGGCAACATGCTCGACGGCTATAACACAATACAATTCCAATAACAGTCTCGCACCCGAGTTTAAATGAACTTCTTTCGAAAAAGAAATAATTTGGACATACCGACCAAGGCTGAAGAAAGATCTTTGATCCAAATTTCCTTTAGGATCCAAGATCCGAAGGCATAATCCGGAATCCGGGTCAAAAATTACAGCTAATCCACGATCCGCCGTGTTTTTAAAATCTGTCATTTCGCTCGATTTACCGCCAAAATCCACAATTCGTGCGCTTTTGAAGGCCAAATCCGTCTATCTGAAAATCTATTCACCCCCCTCCATTTACAATCAAGCATGTCGAACACGTCGCTATGTATCGTGCAATCGGCGTCAAATTCAATATGGTTCTACTCAAAAGATCAGCGTGGTAATTAAAACTCCAAGGAATCCACTTTATTTCAAGGGCCTAATGGTTGTTCCGAAACGGAAAGTGGGTTAACCATGTCAGGCTGATGATTCAAACTCTCAACATGCTTAGTTCTTAACAAATCAGAAATAGCCTTTAGAACAAAATAAATATCATTTAGCACAGGAGTATTGTTGGAACTAATTTTGGGAGGCAGGAAAACTACGAATGGGATTTTATAACCATCACGCGCAACGCTTAAAATAAAGCCTGAAGCACCCAATTTTACCCACTCGTCATAACATAAAGCGAGACGACCACACACCGAAGGAGTATTTAGTTGACCTGAGGTAAACTCATAATTTAACAGTCACTTCATTTCATTTACGGCATCTAAATCATTTGAATATGAAATTTCATCATGGCAATTGCCACTTACATCATTAAATGCGTGTGCACATCCCCTTGTCTATTGTTATTTGTGTGTGCGAGTGTGTGCGCGAATGGTAATCGTGCCCATTGTTCTATATTAAGTAAGTGTATTTGCAAATTTCTTCCCGCTTGGCCCAGCCACTTAGCTCGATTAGCTTAGCTATTTCTAAGTGGCTGTGCTCTTTTCCTTTAGATTTTTTTTTTCTGTATTTAGTTCTATACTATATAATTTCTGGGCACGAATAAAGATTCTTGAACGGCGGCTAGTCATTAAGTAGGTTGAAACTTGGAAGAATTGAGAAGACACTGTGCCCTCTAATGTCGTGGCTTGTTGCAGGCAAACAGGAACCCAGTTTGGTCTGAGTCCTGGTCTGAATTCCTGGAATGGGTCCTTGCACTGCTGTAAAATTGCCTGGAAGTGGTGGTCTCAACTGGTGAGAGTACGGAAAGCTCTCGTATGTTGCTGGCTAACCTTGTCTTGTTGCTAGCCGAGTTTTGCTTGGCTTGGGTACGTGCTCTGGCTTCCGCTTGACTGATATTTTTTTTGCTCACATCATCAGAATCCTCAGCAAGATCATTGCGTTTATAGACCTCATACAAAAATGGCTGCTTTATATTATTCTTTTGTTCGTATTTAAATTAGCCTCACTAACCTCGTTTTGAGACAAAAATTGTAAAGAATTTGTTATCCCGTACGAGGTTAGTGAGGCTATTTTGAATACGAACAAAAGAATAATTTAAAGGCAGCCATTTTTGCATTGGGTATATACTCCCGAATTAAATACCATCCAAATTCGGACTTGTTGTCCAAAATAATGTGCTTCTGTCTTCGTTGACAAAAGCTTCTCACCTTTCTTAGAGGAAGCGTGGACTTTGTCGAGCTGTGGGGATAAGCAGGTTTCTGTCACTTCTTTAAAAGCGTCGCCAAATTTAAGATTGATACTTTTTTTTTCTCATATACCACTTTTTCTCAAATCGATGCGGATCGATTCTCATCTCTTTGAGATGAGAATCGGCAGTGTCCGCGTGAGATTGCTTGAGATCTGTCAAGGAACTTTCACTCGTTGCGATCCATTAAGAACTCACTCTTTCGCTACGCTCACAAATATAACGTCATAAAAGGTAACGCCCGATCAATAAAATTGCTGGGAATTATTTGTTCAGCTATTAACTTATACTAAATCACAATATTAAGGTTTTCTCGCTTTTAAAGTGCACCTAAACCCAAAATATTTTTTTGCTTAAATAAATATTTGCACTTGTTTGAAAGGCACTTAGCCGTTTTAAAGTTAATCTCGACTTTTTTGTAGCCTATAAAAGTTATGAATCTAGCCATTATCTGTTCCATGAACGAGCCAGTAAGGGGTATGGCTCCAGTCCTGGTTTTACGTCACAAACCGATTTCTGTCGCAGTCAGCCTTTGTAAACATGCATGCAAAGAAGTTTGTATAGGAAATCGGTCTGTTCGAGAAACAATTAGGGATTAATTGTACGCGTGAACAGATCGGACTTTTTAGTAATTTCCACGAGTGGCTGCCGCAGCCACGAGTGGAAATTAGAAAAAGTCCGATCTGTTCACAAGTACAATTAATCCCTAATTGTTTCGAGAAAGAAGACCGATTTCCTTTTAATAATACGGCAACCGTGAATACAAGCTTCTGGCTGACGTCTTTTTGCTATTGAGGGATGCTAGAATGAAGCAACGGTGTGATAAAATATGTTAGTTTAGTCTTTAAGTTTCTCAACAATTTGCGCCAAAGTTCTCCATGCGATATTATTTTTCTTTCGAAAACGAGCCACATAGACGAGCAAGTTCCAAGTTTGTAACATTAAGTTCAATTTCATTGGCTTTGAAGCTGTCAAAACTCTGAACGCATGAGCGACTTTTTGATGAATAATCAACATGTACAGGAAAGAAAATGCACGTCGAAACCAGTCGAGACGGTATCAAAAGCGTTTTATTTATTGACAAAACTTGCGTGAAATCGTTTTAAGAAAAGTTTACAGCCTTAATTTAAACTATGACATGGAGCTAAAGATACAAGGACGAGTTCATTCGGGAAAACTGAGGATAACTGTGCAAAGACAAGTGAAGTTGAAATGGGAAGACTAGTTCAAAGTGACCGGTGTCTTCGTCAACGAAGTTTGTAAGTTTTTAAGATTTTCAAACCATGGACTTAAATTGCTTTACTTGGTCCGCGGCTCATGAATTCTGCAGAAACGCCAGCTGGACATTTTTTTTACTAGTCGCCTCCATTCTTGGAACGACCGTCCTTCCTTGAATTAGATATTCTCATCTTCGTAGGGCTTGACTCGGCAAACATGACATATAGTCGAGGCCATTTTCATTCTTTGCAGACTTGAAGCGTTCATTGCGCGAGTTGTAGTCTTCTTGCCTTCCTCTTAAACCAAAATGTTGAGTCACTAAGTACCAAGTTGTGTTTAGTCGAAAAGCCGATCCCGACTCTGGCTCGCAGCTGTCGTCTTTCTTCTTTGACTACTTTAATTCGGTGTAGAAATCTCCGAGAACCTCTTCAAGATGCATGCTCGAGCGAGAGATTTTCAATGCAGCCTTTCGGATTTTTCCTCTCGGTAGCTCACTCCAAATATCTGCGTAGCTAAGTTTTGGTCGATTTTGTTTTTGTTTTTATTTACTACTGCTTCTTCATACAAAGCATTTCTTGTTTGTCGTCAACGGCAAACTTGAATTTATCCGATCAAATGCAACCGATACAATTAAAATTTAATTGTTCAGCTATCGATACAATTTGGGATAAATTGATCAGCTTCCAACCAATCAGAAGCGAGTATTTACGGTAGCAGTATTATTAGTGATGTAAAACCAGGACTAAACCCATACCCCTTACTGCCTCGGTCGTGGAACAGATGATGGCTAGATTTCGTAACTATAAGCCTATAAGAAAGTCAATATCAAGTTCAAAAAAACGAACAGGTGCAATGATTTATTTAACGAAAAAAATATTTTGGGTTTAGGTGCACTTTAAGACTTTATAGCTAAGACCAGTCAACGTTCTCAGACCTGAACGTGATGCCAGTTCGGAATGACTGCTCTCATTAAGGTGATTGCTCAAAAATTACAGATGATTTTTTTTTTAAACTTTCCTGTTTCGACAAAAAAAATAATAATAATAATTAAATTGATAGGTCATAATTCTTGTTTAAGAGATGTGATGGGACAGATAGAAAGTGTCGGGCATATTATTATTATTATTATATAGAACAATATCATATAAAATCTGTGGAAACATCACACCATTTATTTGGATGTAAAGCGTTAAGAGAGTCGCTCTTTTCGCGGTCATTGCATCACAGAGTAACAGTTTTTTTTTGCGCTCTTTCTGACTTTTTGTTTTCCTTCTGACAATTTTTTTAGTCTTAAATTAAGGAGGATAATATGAACACTATTATTATGCAATAAAAATATAGGTTACCATGCCCGTTCACTTGTAAGAAAACGTGCAATTATTTCGCTATTGAGCTTACTGCTTTAGCCAAATTTCTTTCGTTGTGTAAGTGCACGGGCTGATTTGCGCCCTAATGACGCGAAAATCGTGCGCACTGGGGTTGCGCAACGCAAAACTGAGGAATCATGATTGGAGGATAACACATGTTTTGTAGAGTACTAACCCAAACACATTGACGCGACTTTCAGAAGCGAACAACAACGCTTATATAGCGCAACGCTTCTCAAAGGTCCAGCGCCGCTTTACAATAAAGGTGATATAAATATAAAATCAATTGGATAGTAAATTAAATTAAATTTTTTAAAAAATCAATAAAAGAACTGCCTAAATAGATGGGTTTTAAGTTTTTAAGTTTAGACTTAAAAGTTTCTAAGAGATCTAAGAGATCCACTAAGAGATCCACTTGCCTAATGTCATCGGGTAGGGCGTTCCACAAAGTGGGAGCTCTATGAGAGAACGCTCTATATCCATATGTTTTAGGTACAACTAAGAGCTTTTTCTTAGAAGTTCTTAGGTTTCTATTAGGAATGTATGGTTCTAACAGTTCACTAACAATCCGACTAAAGTACTGCATGTCAAGCGAGAGAGGGAAAGACAAAAAAGAGTCTAGAGTGCTCTAGATTTTACGCACTCTATGTTTCACGGATGTAAATTCTGAGACTGAAACACATTTCTTTCTAGTCAGGTTTTTGCATAGTTCGTAGGAATGTATGAACAAATAGCGCCAAGTTTTCGAGTTTTTGACCCAAGGGGCGTTACAGTCCGTTCTGAACACTCCCGAGAGTTCGTTTACGACTTCTGTTTTATTTCATGTAAGACCCTCCAAAATGTAGCATTTCGCATCTACCCACATGACGTAAATTCAAAGTTTCATGTCAACCGCCATTATCGATGGGAAGCTTTGTGCTTCATTCTTTCTGATATCATATGATGAAAAACCTTCATGGCTGTAAAACTCAAGGAAACTGTTGGAAAAAGAGGCTAAACTTCAGAATGCCCCGCAACTAGTTTACATGTGACTAAATTCTTCTTATTTCTGTTTTCTCGTTCTAAAGCGTTGAGAGGATATGCAAATTAGCTGCAGGGTATTCTGAAGTTGCTCCGAAAAAGAATTTAAAATGCGCTTTAAAGATAAAGTAAGGGGTTCGTAACGAATAACATCGATTTGCGTTTTATTGTGAGACTCGCAAACATTAGAGTGCCAAAACTGCGCAGTACGGATTGGAAATGATCTTTAAAAGGCAATCATTTAAATAATTATATAAAATTAGAGATCTCATCAATACTATTTGTAAAATATTAGGAAACAAATTAATCGTATTGGATGTTGCAAATGGCAAGGCTGTCTGCAGAATGTCACAAATTTTTAAACCTTCTCTTTCTACAAAAATACTGATCCTCAAGACCCAGTCCATCTCATGTTGGCAAAATACTAATTTATGCCATGCCCAATCCAGACTATCACAAAATTGATTAAAAGCATTATAAACCAAGCACACTAAATATCCTTTTTTCACGAAAACAGCAGGTATTAAAAAAATAAAAAACCAAAAATATGAGTAAAGTATCTCTAAGAAAAAAAAGAGAATATATAGATTTAGGCCAGCCTAAAAGCGTAGCTCCTTGGCCGGGTTGTTCAGTGCCCGATTCAGCTAACCAAGGAAGAGGTACAATTTTGATTTGAGTTTTGTGGTAAGGTTTTCTGTTTCTTGTTTGACCTTCTGGTTTGGGGTTTATAATCACCACATATACACAAAACAAAGCAGCAAGAAACATTTCTATAGAGAAAAAAGTCATAATTCAAATAAATTTTAATCCTGCGCTAGCGTTGACTGGCTTCCGAACAATCCTACCCTGTTTTCAACATAAGCCCACGATCCAATGGAAAATCCAGCACTTGATCAGTGGTCAACTTAAAAAAAACACGTGACCCCGACGAGTTGTTGACTTGAGCCCGCGATATGGTCAGCAGATACCTTCTTTTGACAGGTGTCAATTGCTCATAACATGGATGTCCAATATCAAAGAACTACACAAATTCCAGATTTACAGTAGCAACAAGTTAAAAACCCAAGAACAGGCTTTTGAGAGGAAGGGGTTCATCTTTAATTTGCAAATAAAAAGAAGTTTTACTAAGTATAAGGCCTATCCCTATAACCTTGAAAATGGCGAAAAAAACGGGAATTTTATATATGGAAGCTGATTTCCTGAGCGATTTTCTGAAAATTCAAACTAGCTTTTAAAAACCCAAGCGAGGGAAATGGAAGATGGATGTTTCCTGAAATAGAGTGGACCGTTTTGATTTTGAAAATTGGTGAAACTGGATAACAACTATCCCTTTCAGTTTTAAAATTATAAGTCGGAGTTCCGTTCGAAAATGGCGCGTGCTAAATCTGATGCCATTGTTTTCAGCCCATGAATGAATAACAAAGGTTGCTAAGACGAAACAATAGCCTATTCAAGAAAATCATTCATTTAGAAAATGTTTGATTTTCCGCGAATTTTAAAACAGCGGCTTGGTACAGCAGATGGTTTATTCAACAGCTGTCAACGCGATGAACGAGCAAAGCGAAGATAAATGTGATCGGGAACTCTTTTCAGAGCTCTTAGAAAGCCCGATTCATCCACTTCTGATTCATATAGTACCACCATTTAGTGAAGAAAATAATCCAGTGTTTATACTACAAATGAACGGTGAAGCAGCTTGAGATTGAGAGAAGTCTATTGGCCGCCTCAAAAAGTGTCTGAACTGCTCCAAACCAGCATCATGCCTCTTGGCTACAAGCTGACTGAATTTTCTTGTAATCGGGTTGGACGGACAATCGGCGAAAACATAAGGAGAATTAAACGGAGGGTGGAAACGATTACCAACGGAAGAAAAGGAAAAAAAAAACGATCAGAGACGTGGATTAATAGGTAGTTTAAGCAAATCGCTGCGGCTGGTGCTACTACTACGGCTGCCGTGACTGAGAAGGTCTGGGGAGAGTACGTCTCGGTGGTCTGCCAAATTTTAGCAAAGCAAGGCGCAAAGATGTCAGAAACATAAACTAAGGAGTTTAAAATCTCTTTTATTTAGTTTCTCACAGCCAAATGGCTTCGCTCAAGGGAGCCATTGCAGCTATTCGCCTTGCTAGGATGAACATATTTTTAACTGAGCGAAAGCGAATGCCATACACTTTGTACAACAAACAACACTTTGTCCATTGGATACTATATCCTTTAAAGTCAGTTTTAGCTCAAGATTGCGTTAAGGTTGACTCTCATATCATAATCTTGTAAATCGGTAACAGATCGTAACATGAATTTGCGATAAGTTTTGGCAAGGATGTTGGAATGGCGAAGTGAGTCAAGTGAAATATTCGTGTTGAGCACGAGGTTGTTTTTCTTCTGTTAAGTTTGCTTTGGGGGTTTAGTGAAGATGTTTTGTATCCGTATAATTAGACGATGCTATTTTGCTTTTTTTGAGTTTGGCTATATTTGTGTTCTTCACTCGCTGTACTTTGAGATATTTGTCTCTGAAATTATACATTTTATCCATCGAATTGTTCTTGTTGTACAAAGTGTATGGCATTCGTCTTCGCTCAGAAAAAATATGTTCATCCTAGCAAGGCGAATAGCTGCAATCGCTCTTTTGAGCGAAGTCATTTGGCTGTGAGAAACTAAATAAAAGAGATTTTACACTCGTTAGTTCATGTTTCTGATATCTTTGCATCTTGCTTTGCTAAAATTTGGCAGACCACAGAGACGTACTCTCCCCAGACCTTCTCAGTCACTGCAGCCGTAGTAGCACCAGCCGTAGCGATTTGCTTAAACTACCTATTAATCCACGTCTCTGATCGTATTTTTTTTTTCCTTTTTTCCGCTGGTAATCGTTTCCACCCTTCATTTAATTCTCCTTATGTTTTCGCCGATTGTCCGTCCAACCCGATTACAAGAAGATTCAGTCAGCTTGTAGACGAGAGGCATGATGCTGGTTTGGAGCAGTTCAAACACTTTTTGAGGCGGCCAATAGACTTCTCTCAATCTCAAAGCTGCTTCACCGTTCATTTGTAGTATAAACACTGGATTATTTTCTTCACTAAATGGTGGTACTATATGAATCAGAAGTGGATGGATCGGGCTTTCTAAGAGCTCTGAAAAGAGTTCCCGATCACATTTATCTTCGCTTTGCTCGTTCATCGCGTTGACAGTTCTTGAAAAAACCATCTGCTGTACCAAGCTGCTATTTTAAAATTCGCGGAAAATCAAACATTTTCTAAATGAATGATTTTCTTCAATAGGCTTTTGTTTCGTTTTGGCAACCTTTGTTATTCATTCATGGGCTGAAAACAATGGCATCAGATTTAGCACGCGCCATTTTCGAACGGAACACCGACTTATAATTTTACAACTGAAAGGGATAGTTGTTATCCAGTTTCACCAATTTTTAAAATCAAAACGGTCGACTCTATTTCAGGAAATATCCATCTTCCATTTCCCTCGCTTGGGATTTTGGAAGCTAGTTTGAGTTTTCAGAAAATCGCTCCGGAAATCGGCTTCCATATATAAAATTCCGGTTTTTTCCGTCATTTTTAAGGTCAAAGGGATAGGCCTTATACTTAGTAAAACTTCTTCTTTATTTGCAAATTAAAGATGAACCCCTTCCTCTCAAAAGCCTGTTCTTGGGTTTTTAACTTGTTGCTACTGTAAATCTGGAATTTGTGTAGTTCTTTGATATTGGACATCCATGTTATGAGCAATTGACACCTGTCAAAAGAAGGTATCTGCTGACCATATCGCGGGCTCAAGTCAACAACTCGTCGGGGTCACGTGTTTTTTTTAAGTTGACCACTGATCAAGTGCTGGATTTTCCATTGGATCGTGGGCTTATGTTGAAAACAGGGTAGGATTGTTCGGAAGCCAGTCAACGCTAGCGCAGGATTAAAATTTATTTGAATTATGACTTTTTTCTCTATAGAAATGTTTCTTGCTGCTTTGTTTTGTGTATATGTGGTGATTATAAACCCCAAACCAGAAGGTCAAACAAGAAACAGAAAACCTTACCACAAAACTCAAATCAAAATTGTACCTCTTCCTTGGTTAGCTGAATCGGGCACTGAACAACCCGGCCAAGGAGCTACGCTTTTAGGCTGGCCTAAATCTATATATTCTCTTTTTTTTCTTAGAGATACTTTACTCATATTTTTGGTTTTTTATTTTTTTAATACCTGCTTTTTCGTGAAAAAAGGATATTTAGTGTGCTTGGTTTATAATGCTTTTAATCAATTTTGTGATAGTCTGGATTGGGCATGGCATAAATTAGTATTTTGCCAACATGAGATGGACTGGGTCTTGAGGATCAGTATTTTTGTAGAAAGAGAAGGTTTAAAAATTTGTGACATTCTGCAGACAGCCTTGCCATTTGCAACATCCAATACGATTAATTTGTTTCCTAATATTTTACAAATAGTATTGATGAGATCTCTAATTTTATATAATTATTTAAATGATTGCCTTTTAAAGATCATTTCCAATCCGTACTGCGCAGTTTTGGCACTCTAATGTTTGCGAGTCTCACAATAAAACGCAAATCGATGTTATTCGTTACGAACCCCTTACTTTATCTTTAAAGCGCATTTTAAATTCTTTTTCGGAGCAACTTCAGAATACCCTGCAGCTAATTTGCATATCCTCTCAACGCTTTAGAACGAGAAAACAGAAATAAGAAGAATTTAGTCACATGTAAACTAGTTGCGGGGCATTCTGAAGTTTAGCCTCTTTTTCCAACAGTTTCCTTGAGTTTTACAGCCATGAAGGTTTTTCATCATATGATATCAGAAAGAATGAAGCACAAAGCTTCCCATCGATAATGGCGGTTGACATGAAACTTTGAATTTACGTCATGTGGGTAGATGCGAAATGCTACATTTTGGAGGGTCTTACATGAAATAAAACAGAAGTCGTAAACGAACTCTCGGGAGTGTTCAGAACGGACTGTAACGCCCCTTGGGTCAAAACTCGAAAACTTGGCGCTATTTGTTCATACATTCCTACGAACTATGCAAAAACCTGACTAGAAAGAAATGTGTTTCAGTCTCAGAATTTACATCCGTGAAACATAGAGTGCGTAAAATCTAGAGCACTCTAGACTCTTTTTTGTCTTTCCCTCTCTCGCTTGACATGCAGTACTTTAGTCGGATTGTTAGTGAACTGTTAGAACCATACATTCCTAATAGAAACCTAAGAACTTCTAAGAAAAAGCTCTTAGTTGTACCTAAAACATATGGATATAGAGCGTTCTCTCATAGAGCTCCCACTTTGTGGAACGCCCTACCCGATGACATTAGGCAAGTGGATCTCTTAGTGGATCTCTTAGATCTCTTAGAAACTTTTAAGTCTAAACTTAAAAACTTAAAACCCATCTATTTAGGCAGTTCTTTTATTGATTTTTTAAAAAATTTAATTTAATTTACTATCCAATTGATTTTATATTTATATCACCTTTATTGTAAAGCGGCGCTGGACCTTGAGAAGCGTTGCGCTATATAAGCGTTGTTGTTCGCTTCTGAAAGTCGCGTCAATGTGTTTGGGTTAGTACTCTACAAAACATGTGTTATCCTCCAATCATGATTCCTCAGTTTTGCGTTGCGCAACCCCAGTGCGCACGATTTTCGCGTCATTAGGGCGCAAATCAGCCCGTGCACTTACACAACGAAAGAAATTTGGCTAAAGCAGTAAGCTCAATAGCGAAATAATTGCACGTTTTCTTACAAGTGAACGGGCATGGTAACCTATATTTTTATTGCATAATAATAGTGTTCATATTATCCTCCTTAATTTAAGACTAAAAAAATTGTCAGAAGGAAAACAAAAAGTCAGAAAGAGCGCAAAAAAAAACTGTTACTCTGTGATGCAATGACCGCGAAAAGAGCGACTCTCTTAACGCTTTACATCCAAATAAATGGTGTGATGTTTCCACAGATTTTATATGATATTGTTCTATATAATAATAATAATAATATGCCCGACACTTTCTATCTGTCCCATCACATCTCTTAAACAAGAATTATGACCTATCAATTTAATTATTATTATTATTTTTTTTGTCGAAACAGGAAAGTTTAAAAAAAAAATCATCTGTAATTTTTGAGCAATCACCTTAATGAGAGCAGTCATTCCGAACTGGCATCACGTTCAGGTCTGAGAACGTTGACTGGTCTTAGCTATAAAGTCTTAAAGTGCACCTAAACCCAAAATATTTTTTTCGTTAAATAAATCATTGCACCTGTTCGTTTTTTTGAACTTGATATTGACTTTCTTATAGGCTTATAGTTACGAAATCTAGCCATCATCTGTTCCACGACCGAGGCAGTAAGGGGTATGGGTTTAGTCCTGGTTTTACATCACTAATAATACTGCTACCGTAAATACTCGCTTCTGATTGGTTGGAAGCTGATCAATTTATCCCAAATTGTATCGATAGCTGAACAATTAAATTTTAATTGTATCGGTTGCATTTGATCGGATAAATTCAAGTTTGCCGTTGACGACAAACAAGAAATGCTTTGTATGAAGAAGCAGTAGTAAATAAAAACAAAAACAAAATCGACCAAAACTTAGCTACGCAGATATTTGGAGTGAGCTACCGAGAGGAAAAATCCGAAAGGCTGCATTGAAAATCTCTCGCTCGAGCATGCATCTTGAAGAGGTTCTCGGAGATTTCTACACCGAATTAAAGTAGTCAAAGAAGAAAGACGACAGCTGCGAGCCAGAGTCGGGATCGGCTTTTCGACTAAACACAACTTGGTACTTAGTGACTCAACATTTTGGTTTAAGAGGAAGGCAAGAAGACTACAACTCGCGCAATGAACGCTTCAAGTCTGCAAAGAATGAAAATGGCCTCGACTATATGTCATGTTTGCCGAGTCAAGCCCTACGAAGATGAGAATATCTAATTCAAGGAAGGACGGTCGTTCCAAGAATGGAGGCGACTAGTAAAAAAAATGTCCAGCTGGCGTTTCTGCAGAATTCATGAGCCGCGGACCAAGTAAAGCAATTTAAGTCCATGGTTTGAAAATCTTAAAAACTTACAAACTTCGTTGACGAAGACACCGGTCACTTTGAACTAGTCTTCCCATTTCAACTTCACTTGTCTTTGCACAGTTATCCTCAGTTTTCCCGAATGAACTCGTCCTTGTATCTTTAGCTCCATGTCATAGTTTAAATTAAGGCTGTAAACTTTTCTTAAAACGATTTCACGCAAGTTTTGTCAATAAATAAAACGCTTTTGATACCGTCTCGACTGGTTTCGACGTGCATTTTCTTTCCTGTACATGTTGATTATTCATCAAAAAGTCGCTCATGCGTTCAGAGTTTTGACAGCTTCAAAGCCAATGAAATTGAACTTAATGTTACAAACTTGGAACTTGCTCGTCTATGTGGCTCGTTTTCGAAAGAAAAATAATATCGCATGGAGAACTTTGGCGCAAATTGTTGAGAAACTTAAAGACTAAACTAACATATTTTATCACACCGTTGCTTCATTCTAGCATCCCTCAATAGCAAAAAGACGTCAGCCAGAAGCTTGTATTCACGGTTGCCGTATTATTAAAAGGAAATCGGTCTTCTTTCTCGAAACAATTAGGGATTAATTGTACTTGTGAACAGATCGGACTTTTTCTAATTTCCACTCGTGGCTGCGGCAGCCACTCGTGGAAATTACTAAAAAGTCCGATCTGTTCACGCGTACAATTAATCCCTAATTGTTTCTCGAACAGACCGATTTCCTATACAAACTTCTTTGCATGCATGTTTACAAAGGCTGACTGCGACAGAAATCGGTTTGTGACGTAAAACCAGGACTGGAGCCATACCCCTTACTGGCTCGTTCATGGAACAGATAATGGCTAGATTCATAACTTTTATAGGCTACAAAAAAGTCGAGATTAACTTTAAAACGGCTAAGTGCCTTTCAAACAAGTGCAAATATTTATTTAAGCAAAAAAATATTTTGGGTTTAGGTGCACTTTAAAAGCGAGAAAACCTTAATATTGTGATTTAGTATAAGTTAATAGCTGAACAAATAATTCCCAGCAATTTTATTGATCGGGCGTTACCTTTTATGACGTTATATTTGTGAGCGTAGCGAAAGAGTGAGTTCTTAATGGATCGCAACGAGTGAAAGTTCCTTGACAGATCTCAAGCAATCTCACGCGGACACTGCCGATTCTCATCTCAAAGAGATGAGAATCGATCCGCATCGATTTGAGAAAAAGTGGTATATGAGAAAAAAAAAGTATCAATCTTAAATTTGGCGACGCTTTTAAAGAAGTGACAGAAACCTGCTTATCCCCACAGCTCGACAAAGTCCACGCTTCCTCTAAGAAAGGTGAGAAGCTTTTGTCAACGAAGACAGAAGCACATTATTTGGACAACAAGTCCGAATTTGGATGGTATTTAATTCGGGAGTATATACCCAATGCAAAAATGGCTGCCTTTAAATTATTCTTTTGTTCGTATTCAAAATAGCCTCACTAACCTCGTACGGGATAACAAATTCTTTACAATTTTTGTCTCAAAACGAGGTTAGTGAGGCTAATTTAAATACGAACAAAAGAATAATATAAAGCAGCCATTTTTGTATGAGGTCTATAAACGCAATGATCTTGCTGAGGATTCTGATGATGTGAGCAAAAAAAATATCAGTCAAGCGGAAGCCAGAGCACGTACCCAAGCCAAGCAAAACTCGGCTAGCAACAAGACAAGGTTAGCCAGCAACATACGAGAGCTTTCCGTACTCTCACCAGTTGAGACCACCACTTCCAGGCAATTTTACAGCAGTGCAAGACCCATTCCAGGAATTCAGACCAGGACTCAGACCAAACTGGGTTCCTGTTTGCCTGCAACAAGCCACGACATTAGAGGGCACAGTGTCTTCTCAATTCTTCCAAGTTTCAACCTACTTAATGACTAGCCGCCGTTCAAGAATCTTTATTCGTGCCCAGAAATTATATAGTATAGAACTAAATACAGAAAAAAAAAATCTAAAGGAAAAGAGCACAGCCACTTAGAAATAGCTAAGCTAATCGAGCTAAGTGGCTGGGCCAAGCGGGAAGAAATTTGCAAATACACTTACTTAATATAGAACAATGGGCACGATTACCATTCGCGCACACACTCGCACACACAAATAACAATAGACAAGGGGATGTGCACACGCATTTAATGATGTAAGTGGCAATTGCCATGATGAAATTTCATATTCAAATGATTTAGATGCCGTAAATGAAATGAAGTGACTGTTAAATTATGAGTTTACCTCAGGTCAACTAAATACTCCTTCGGTGTGTGGTCGTCTCGCTTTATGTTATGACGAGTGGGTAAAATTGGGTGCTTCAGGCTTTATTTTAAGCGTTGCGCGTGATGGTTATAAAATCCCATTCGTAGTTTTCCTGCCTCCCAAAATTAGTTCCAACAATACTCCTGTGCTAAATGATATTTATTTTGTTCTAAAGGCTATTTCTGATTTGTTAAGAACTAAGCATGTTGAGAGTTTGAATCATCAGCCTGACATGGTTAACCCACTTTCCGTTTCGGAACAACCATTAGGCCCTTGAAATAAAGTGGATTCCTTGGAGTTTTAATTACCACGCTGATCTTTTGAGTAGAACCATATTGAATTTGACGCCGATTGCACGATACATAGCGACGTGTTCGACATGCTTGATTGTAAATGGAGGGGGGTGAATAGATTTTCAGATAGACGGATTTGGCCTTCAAAAGCGCACGAATTGTGGATTTTGGCGGTAAATCGAGCGAAATGACAGATTTTAAAAACACGGCGGATCGTGGATTAGCTGTAATTTTTGACCCGGATTCCGGATTATGCCTTCGGATCTTGGATCCTAAAGGAAATTTGGATCAAAGATCTTTCTTCAGCCTTGGTCGGTATGTCCAAATTATTTCTTTTTCG
>JAHPZR010014374.1:0-2500 GCA_019787425.1 Platygyra sinensis | reverse complement strand
TGTTCAGCTGCAAGGTCGCACTTATCGTATAAAGCGTAGGTATTTTGGTAGGCTTTTGTTGCACACATATGTACAAAACAAGCCCTAAGGGTATAGCTAGAAATTGCATGCTGAAAAAAACATTAATGCCCGGAGTGCTAAAAAAAGCCTAAGGGGGGGTTTTCTGGGTCCAAAATTGGATCCCCGCCCGCCACTCCTGCCCAAAAAAAAATCAAGAGTTACTTTCATTCCCCCCAACCATAAACCACCCAGGAAGTCTGATTGTTCCATTTGTTTTGGCGTCTGTGTGTGCCCCCCCCCCCCCTGACTTAGGAAAAATCTTTATTTGCGTGCCTTTACAAGGGAACCATTTTATTCTTTTTTTGGTCCGAAAAACTAGAGACCCTTTCCTCCACTGGCCATTTCAAAAATGAACGGGCCCTATAGGTTAATAGCGTTTTCTTATAAAGGGAACAAAAAAAAAAAAACCACTTACTTATAAAAAAACTTTCATTGTGGAAAAACCCCAACTATGTCTCTACGTATATCCATATTAGCACTCAAAAAAAAATACAATTCGAAAGATAATTAAGCCTTTTTTGAGTAGCATTTTTAGTGTTGATGCCAATAGAAAAAAAAAAAAAAACAAAAACATCTAGTTCTTTTGGCCCCACTAAATAGTGTTCCATACAAAGCTTCACAGGGGCGCCGTTTCTTTGCCCCTTGCGTAATCTTTTTCCATCCAGGAGAAGCCAGCCAAATGTAAAAACAAAAAAGGGGGGAGGGGGGGGAAACAGCTATTTCGGGTTGAAATTCGCCGCGGGCACATTCTAAACAATCCCCCACTCCAAGCGGGGCAGTTAGTTTTAATGAATGTGTACTTTAAAAAAAATTACAAAAGAAAAAACAAAAACCCAAAGGTAGAGGAGGAAAAAACACAAAAAAACTTTATAATCTTAAAAAAAAAACTTCCCCCCACTCGATGTGCAGTTCAAAAGGCATGGGACAAAAAAAAACCTTAGGAGATAAAAAAAGTCCTAATACACGTGCCATCCCAAAAAGTGCGTAATAAAACAGCACAAAACAAAAAAGGGCCCAAGGCGATGAAAAACCGAAACGGAAGCGATCCTGCTTGCAATTGAAAAACGTTGGATTCTGAAAGGAGGATTTAATCCAGCCAAACACTTGGCAAGAGGCTGGAACACAAACGTGGCTTATAATTTAATTAATAATAACCAATATTTTACGGGTTACCAGGACCAGGGCCATATACTTCAGGTTTTAGATGCTACTGAAATATAAAAAAAAAATTAGGTGAAGTGCGAACCAAAAACACTGAATCCCCCAGCTCATGGGAACTACCCAAAATGGGGACTAACCCCTTAATATGGGACTACTCGCCTTACAAATAAAACATTTTAAAATGAAATTACTATTTAAAAAAGTTGTAAGCTGCTATAAAAACTTGCTTGTTTATGTTCTCGGAATCACTGGAAAAAGAGAAAAATAGAACAAAGTAAGATTCCTGTTGTTCAGGGCCATAAAACTTATGGGCTTAGGGTTAGCTGTATTGTTAGAGCCTTATAAAACATTGCTTCCAGGCCTTCAGGGAGTAAACTGACACTTATAAATTTTCAAAAAATATAATATATATAAGTCAGGGCCATTATTTCTTAGTTCAATCTCCTTATCCATGCCATACATTTTAGACTTGAGTTTCCAAATTGATGTTCGAGGGTTGCTGGGGGGCTTTGGGGGGGGGACAGGGAACTCGCCATGCGGCAAGGAAATCTTCAAAGTGGGACCAAATTTTCCAACTGTGTGGGGAGGACCATTATAACCGGGGGAAAAAAAAAAAAGGCGAAAAAGAGACGGGAAAACTCCGCAAGGGGAAAAAGACGCTAAGGGTTGAAGCGAGTATGGTATTGGGGGGACCAACTCCCCCACAAAAAAATCCCTACCCCATTTTATGCCAAAAAACAAAAACACTCTGAGCGAGAATTTTTACGAGCCCACACCCTAGTTTAAACGAAAACGGGTGGGACCCGGCCCCAAAACAACTTTTTTGTGATATTTGCGTTGGGACGATTCGTCCACATTGGGAACAAAAAATTGACAAAAAAAAAGGTAGGCTTTCTTCCAAAGGATATATAATCCTAATATTTTTTCCAGGGGACTTTAGGGGAGTGGGATCAAAAAAAAACCAAAAACCATGACCGTAATGTTATGATGCAAAGTAGGCCTGAAAAAAAAAAAAAAAAAAAAAAAAAAAAAAACTATAACCCTTTTGAGGTTTGGGACCAAATTCACCCATTATAGCCCATAAAAAGCGGAGGGTAGGTAGTTAAAGCCCGCCCCGGACATTTATTTAAACCTTGTGCTATATCCTTAAAATTCAAAATATTTAAGGGGGAAACTCATTCACATTTCCAATGCGCTTTTTTCCAAGTTATTATTAACTTTTAACACTTCCGTTATAAGTCCCGGATACTGATTAAGGCTAACTCTGTAATGGATAAGA
>JAHPZR010014372.1:0-12500 GCA_019787425.1 Platygyra sinensis | reverse complement strand
TTGAAGTTTTGGATGATGCAGTTTCCGGCGGTAGATCAGGCATAGCACGAAATTTACTAAAACAAAATTTCCGAAATGAACTGATCAAAAGCGGAGATGCCGTCGAAGTGACAACTCCTAACGGACAAACTCCCTAAATATTAACTACTTAGCATAATTACGTAACCTGCATGCTAACGAATCTACATACCAGCACAAAACTATCTAACAATAACAACGTGAAAAATTATATTTATGAATCGCTAGTGAGGTCCCAGTCGATAGCTCATTCAATTCAATTCAATTTTAATGTAAACTCTCACAAACAAATTTTCAGGGGTGTTAAAAGAATATACTAGTAATAGTTATCACTAAAGCTGCCCCCGCTTTCTTTTATCTCTGCTGATTGAAAATAGTAATATTGAACGTTATTGTATAAACTAAGATTTTATACTTTTTTTGTAAACTATATCACTCATACTGTTCAAGTAACTTAGGCATCTTACGTGGCGCAGAGGGAATGTGACGGCTGGGTGACTGGCAGGGATCCAAATGTAAATGTAAATGTTTTGCGGCGTTTTCGTTAAGGACAAAAAGCTTTACTTTAATTTGCATATATGGCGACTGTAAGGCCGCGATACTTCTGCTTACATCTCGGAAAAAATCTCGACTTCCGTTCTGCTTTCGAGATACGCTTGCTCGTATCTCAAGACAAATGGTCTGTTTCAATATCACACTAGAACAACAGAGTGGTTTGATATTTTTTTTTATTCCAGAATGCACTTCCTTAGAGTATTAAGTAAAGAATATCGATACAATGACTTAATCGTAATGTGTTGGTTTAGTATTTATGGTAAGATGCCTAAGTTACTTGAACAGTATGAGTGATATAGTTTACAAAAAAAGTATAAAATCTTAGTTTATACAATAACGTTCAATATTACTATTTTCAATCAGCAGAGATAAAAGAAAGCGGGGGCAGCTTTAGTGATAACTATTACTAGTATATTCTTTTAACACCCCTGAAAATTTGTTTGTGAGAGTTTACATTAAAATTGAATTGAATTGAATGAGCTATCGACTGGGACCTCACTAGCGATTCATAAATATAATTTTTCACGTTGTTATTGTTAGATAGTTTTGTGCTGGTATGTAGATTCGTTAGCATGCAGGTTACGTAATTATGCTAAGTAGTTAATATTTAGGGAGTTTGTCCGTTAGGAGTTGTCACTTCGACGGCATCTCCGCTTTTGATCAGTTCATTTCGGAAATTTTGTTTTAGTAAATTTCGTGCTATGCCTGATCTACCGCCGGAAACTGCATCATCCAAAACTTCAACAGATAGACGTTTCTAATTCCGACACGATCTCGTTGATTTCTTCCCTCCTTGATGCGAAGTTGCAGAAAACATTTGGTGATTTCAAGCGCTCCTTGGACGAACGCCAGGTTGAGACTCGGCGAGAACTAAAGAAATTGAAAACAGACTCTAAGGCAGCTAGTTCACTTCAATTTAAAGGTAACAGAATCCAGTTTGAGTTTAATACACAGCTCCTTGACTGTCTTGATCTGGCTATCTCTAATCTGTGCGAGGGAAACCTGCTGGCTGTTCAAGAACATCTCCAAAAAGCCAAGTCTGACCTCGAGAAACGCATTAAGTTGATCCGCTTTGCTGACAAAGGTCCCGCTGGCTGGGCTGCAGTTGAAGACTATGAGTCCGACGAACTCGCTAACAATTCTGAAGACGAAAAGAAACTTCGAGCAGCTGAGCGGCGTGCGCTTACCAAGATTAAGCAGAAGTCTTCCAAATCTCGTGTTTCAAGGTTCTCAAATACTACTAAATCCCGAGATTTTCAAGCTGCACAAGTCCCTGCGTCCTCGACTTCTGCTACGTCTCTTCCATTTTCTGCTCACTCTAATTTTCATCAGCCCTTTCGTGTCGCCCAACAAATGCAGCCTTCCGACATCTGCTTTAACTGCAATCAGGACAGGGGACAGGGCACTGGGCTACTTCGCCAGCCTGCCCTCTTTTCTACAAGACAAGAGGTAGTCTCCCCAACAGTGCCGCCAGTTCAACGTCCACAAAGTCAACCACCGTCTGATTTGGCAAATGTTCTTACACGATTGGGTCCAGATATATACTCTGACTTTGACTTAGATCACATTTCTGTTGATTCTAACTTTGCTGAATATTTTGAAGGCTCTAGTCAAGTTATTGTTAAGGGTAGGATTAAAGCTAATATTTCCTTTTGGCAAAGCATTGGTGCCTCTAAGTTTATTTTAGACACCTTAAGTTTTGGTTATAAGATTCCCTTTTCACGGGAACCTACCTAAGTGTTTTTCTTAATAATAATCGCTCAGCTTTGGGTGAGAGTGATTTTGTAGAATCCGCGCTATTCAGGAGTTACTTAGGGTTGGCTCTATTGTTTTGTGTACTTGCCCGCCTGACGTGGTTAATCCATTGTCTGTTTCTGTACAGTCAAGTGGTAAGAAGAGGCTCATATTGGATCTAAGGCACGTTAATTTCTTCGTGAATAAGTCCAAAATTAAGTTTGAGGATGCCCAGTCCATGCTAATTTATGGGCTTATTCTTTCGATATTAAGTCTGGGTATCATCATGTTGAAATTTACCCCACACATCAAAGATTTCTCGGTTCTTCGTGGGTTTTCAATGGGATTCGAAAATATTTTAAGTTTGTCGTCTGCCCTTTGGTCTTTCTACGGGCCCTTATATTTTCACCAAAGTTATGCGTCCCCTCGCTGCACAATCTCTTCAGCATGCTCTTCATAGTTCCATTAAATTTTTCCGTCAGGCCATTACACATAGGATGATAAGGAGTCGTAGTGAGCTGTTTAATGTTCAAAAGACGCGTCACTTCCTTCATACACTCAGAGACGAACTGCGTACCAAGGTCACTCAAGATCTCTTCAGGCACTCCCAAACGACTAAAGATATTCACCAACGCTTCTGCCACAGTCTCAGTATCAATGTTCTTGAGCGGGACAGCTTCAGGATAACGAGTTGCAAAGTCGACCAATGTCAATATGTATCTATGACCATCCTGACTCGGGGGACCAATAGGTCCAACCAGGTCGATTGCCACTCTCTTAAACGGCTTGTCAATTAATGGCATCTTCTCTAGGGGAACCTTCGGTACGGAACCCTTGTTAACTGTCTTCTGACATACATCGCAGGACTTGCAATAGCGAGTCACGTCCCCTTGAATACCTGGCCAATAGAATGAGCTCTGAATCTTGTCAATCGTTTTCTTTATTACCATGTGACCTCCCATGATCGATCCGTGAGCTAGTTCCATTATTCGACTTCTCAGCTGCACAGGAACCATAACCTGCTTCAGGGGTTTACCTCCGTTCACATAAGGGTGCTTGTAGATGCGGTACAGAACTCCACCTTTCACTTCAAATGAAGTCTCAGCCTGGCCTCTCACAGCTACATCATCTTTCTCCCAAAATTTCTGTAAGGTCTCGTCATCACGCTGCATCTGCTTGAGCTTTTCTCTATCAACTACAGGACTTTCTTTGATACCCGGTACATTCAACGGAATATGTTCTCCAGCTTTCTTAGCTTGACTTCTCGTGGATACAGCACAAGCTTCTTGTACAGGAACTTGCCAGCTTGGGTCTGGGTCGTCAGCGGCTCTAGCGCCTGGTACATTACCAATAGTTAAATCATAAACAGCGTCGGGAAGACACTGCGCTTCCACTTGGCCCTTGAGATAAGGTGTATCAACATCAATCTTTGCGATGGGAACTTTCCTTGCCGTATTGTCAATGAGCAGCATAACATTAAAGTCGCCGGTAAACTGATCCTCAGACACAAGGTCCCTCTTTACAACTATTCCGCTACAGCCAGTATCTCTCAGGACATCAACACACTTCTCTCCAACTCTACCTTTCACAACAGGCATTTGACTTCTCACTCCGGTCAACGGTTCAATACAGGCACTACTTAACAATGGAATCTTCTTACCACAGGCTAACAACAGCTTGTCATCTTTGATACAAGACTTAACTTCTTCTTCAGTAGGTTTAACTTCGGGCGGCTGAACTAGACAACTGGCACTCACTTGACCACGCTGCAGAGGGATACCATCCTTACTTTGTCCTCCTGATCTTCGTTTCTAGCTTTGTGTCCTTGATTGCCACACAGAAAACACTTTCTTGCTATGGTTGGGCAGTTGACAGCCTTATAATCTCGGGTGAATGTTCCAAGTGACGCAAAGCACGCTACAATTTTTCGTAACACCCTCCAAGTGGAGCTTTGCTTCATTTCAAGATCATCAAAATTCTTGTGGGCAACAAGAAACCCGTCGACATCAACATAAATGTAAGAAGCGCAAGCAACGTCGCTAGCGTCGGAATATACAATATGATGAGGAACATTAACTGGGTAGACAAAAGGTTTAGAATTAATGTGCCCGAGCATTGGCACACCAATAATTTAACTCAGAAATAGCTTCAGCTGTAAAAAAACCCCGGCTTTCCAACATGCTCTGCCGACAATAACAGAATGCAATGCTTTCGTCATAATCTTGCAAATGTGGCCAAAAAAAAACATACTGGAAATGACACGCCCGGTAACCTGAGCCAGCATCCTGGCAGTAACTACACGAGAACTAGAAACCTCCCCTATGGACGCAAGCATAACTGATATCTTATCTTCAGGGGATGGACAATAAGCTCCGAGCAAAATCCCAGTGAAAACCAAGCCAGCGAAGCAACTGACTAGGGATCCACATACACTTATCCTTATTTGGGACGAACCCCGAGCTAATCAAATCAGAATGCACCAACAAAGATCGTCGAAGGCAAGTATCCTTCGTACCACCTACCCCTAGACCGTCGTCTAAATAAACTACAATGCGGAGGGCCTGACTACGCCAATGCTTGACGAGGGGACGCATAACTTTGGTGAAAATATAAGGGCCCGTAGAAAGACCAAAGGGCAGACGACAAACTTAAAATATTTTCGAATCCCATTGAAAACCCACGAAGAACCGAGAAATCTTTGATGTGTGGGGTAAATTTCAACATGATGATACCCAGACTTAATATCGAAAGAATAAGCCCATAAATTAGCATGGACTGGGCATCCTCAAACTTAATTTTGGACTTATTCACGAAGAAATTAACGTGCCTTAGATCCAATATGAGCCTCTTCTTACCACTTGACTGTACAGAAACAGACAATGGATTAACCACGTCAGGCGGGCAAGTACACAAAACAATAGAGCCAACCCTAAGTAACTCCTGAATAGCGCGGATTCTACAAAATCACTCTCACCCAAAGCTGAGCGATTATTATTAAGAAAAACACTTAGGTAGGTTCCCGTGAAAAGGGAATCTTATAACCAAAACTTAAGGTGTCTAAAATAAACTTAGAGGCACCAATGCTTTGCCAAAAGGAAATATTAGCTTTAATCCTACCCTTAACAATAACTTGACTAGAGCCTTCAAAATATTCAGCAAAGTTAGAATCAACAGAAATGTGATCTAAGTCAAAGTCAGAGTATATATCTGGACCCAATCGTGTAAGAACATTTGCCAAATCAGACGGTGGTTGACTTTGTGGACGTTGAACTGGCGGCACTGTTGGGGAGACTACCTCTTGTCTTGTAGAAAAGAGGGCAGGCTGGCGAAGTAGCCCAGTGCCCTGTCCCCTGTCCTGATTGCAGTTAAAGCAGATGTCGGAAGGCTGCATTTGTTGGGCGACACGAAAGGGCTGATGAAAATTAGAGTGAGCAGAAAATGGAAGAGACGTAGCAGAAGTCGAGGACGCAGGGACTTGTGCAGCTTGAAAATCTCGGGATTTAGTAGTATTTGAGAACCTTGAAACACGAGATTTGGAAGACTTCTGCTTAATCTTGGTAAGCGCACGCCGCTCAGCTGCTCGAAGTTTCTTTTCGTCTTCAGAATTGTTAGCGAGTTCGTCGGACTCATAGTCTTCAACTGCAGCCCAGCCAGCGGGACCTTTGTCAGCAAAGCGGATCAACTTAATGCGTTTCTCGAGGTCAGACTTGGCTTTTTGGAGATGTTCTTGAACAGCCAGCAGGTTTCCCTCGCACAGATTAGAGATAGCCAGATCAAGACAGTCAAGGAGCTGTGTATTAAACTCAAACTGGATTCTGTTACCTTTAAATTGAAGTGAACTAGCTGCCTTAGAGTCTGTTTTCAATTTCTTTAGTTCTCGCCGAGTCTCAACCTGGCGTTCGTCCAAGGAGCGCTTGAAATCACCAAATGTTTTCTGCAACTTCGCATCAAGGAGGGAAGAAATCAACGAGATCGTGTCGGAATTAGAAACGTCTATCTGTTGAAGTTTTGGATGATGCAGTTTCCGGCGGTAGATCAGGCATAGCACGAAATTTACTAAAACAAAATTTCCGAAATGAACTGATCAAAAGCGGAGATGCCGTCGAAGTGACAACTCCTAACGGACAAACTCCCTAAATATTAACTACTTAGCATAATTACGTAACCTGCATGCTAACGAATCTACATACCAGCACAAAACTATCTAACAATAACAACGTGAAAAATTATATTTATGAATCGCTAGTGAGGTCCCAGTCGATAGCTCATTCAATTCAATTCAATTTTAATGTAAACTCTCACAAACAAATTTTCAGGGGTGTTAAAAGAATATACTAGTAATAGTTATCACTAAAGCTGCCCCCGCTTTCTTTTATCTCTGCTGATTGAAAATAGTAATATTGAACGTTATTGTATAAACTAAGATTTTATACTTTTTTTGTAAACTATATCACTCATACTGTTCAAGTAACTTAGGCATCTTACCATAAATACTAAACCAACACATTACGATTAAGTCATTGTATCGATATTCTTTACTTAATACTCTAAGGAAGTGCATTCTGGAATAAAAAAAAATATCAAACCACTCTGTTGTTCTAGTGTGATATTGAAACAGACCATTTGTCTTGAGATACGAGCAAGCGTATCTCGAAAGCAGAACGGAAGTCGAGATTTTTTCCGAGATGTAAGCAGAAGTATCGCGGCCTTACAGTCGCCATATATGCAAATTAAAGTAAAGCTTTTTGTCCTTAACGAAAACGCCGCAAAACATTTACATTTACATTTGGATCCCTGCCAGTCACCCAGCCGTCACATTCCCTCTGCGCCACGTAAGATTACTCAGTAAAAATAAGCGATCCAAATAAACGAGATGGCAAAGGTAAAAACTGACTGAACTGACGATCGGAAAGGTATTTAGCTATTGTTGCAACTGAACCACACCGGCCTCGAATTTCTGGTATACTTCAGAATTTCCTACGATACCCTCTGAGCTGTTTTTCTCCCAAAATCCATCTTCAGGATCTTTGAGCATCTCGGCCATTTCGAAGCGAATTTATTTGATCGCGCTGAAATCGTAATGCAGGCCGTATTGACCTTGAAATGCCGCTCGCAAATGGCGAAACCTGACCCGATTACCCGAGACCACCGTGCGCGCCTAGTTTCATCAAATCGGGATTGATTCGCATACTACACCAATATTTCACACATTCTTTATACGTATACGCGGGGGAGACTATAATGCCTCCTCGGGTTTTGGCCTCTGGGCCAAAACCCTGCGGGGGCAAAAATACGTATAATTATACAAATTACATATACACAATGATGAATAGTACTAATGAAATATTTACAATTGCGATCAAGAAATAAAGTGTTAAAGAGAGAAAAAATAGAGAAAGAGAGGAACACAAACAGTTTTAATACAAGGTTGATGGTGAGGAAAGGAAGTAAGTTTCTATAAAAAAAACTGTGGTGCTGCGTCAGTGGGAGTATTACAAGATAATTTGGCATTAGTCCTTCGTCGGAGCGAATCCAACAAAGGACTAACGCTTCCTAATCTCTTTATGGTTGCCAATTCACATTATCAACCCAGTTTGTAAAACCAAATTATCTTGCGCATTTTGAGGAGTTTGGGACATCTAGATAGCTTATGAAACTAATTGAGTAGGCGCCCCAAAGCAACTAAATGAGCAGAGGAAATAGTGTCGAATAAAAATTTCATGTTAAAAGTATAATGTAAAGGGAATAACATTTTGATTTCACTAGGAAAGTGTTTCATAAACTCGTGTGTAAGGAGACACCGAAAACGAAATTCCGCATTCGCTAACTTGCATGGAGTGGAGCTTACTCGGGCGGATATTAACGCAAGCAACTACAGCACTGTGTAGAGGTCTCTTTTATTTGAAAGAACACCAGAAAAAAAAAAGGAAATGATGTTTAAACGTGGTTACTGCATTTTCTCGATTAATAACCCTTTAAACCCACCTTAGCTTTTGTTTCAAATTCGGCCCGGCTGGGCCAGGCATATGCTTATTCCTTATATACTATGGTAATTTTTGTTGGCATTACACGCTTCAGGTAACCGGCTTTTAATCGAGCAAATTGTTAAATTGATGGAACAGGTCACGCGTCGCATACCGCTACTGAACGTTTAGAAAAATTGATCCAAGTCACTGCGAAAAATGAAATACACGCCCCATGCAAAAGAAAACCATTGCACGGCACGTTGGTACTTGAATGGTTTTCTTTCTCACGAAATGTTTAATTCGCTTTCATGGTCTAATTAAAGAAGACGTGTGGCCAAACTCGTGGATTAAGTAATCTAGAGATAAAACAAGTTGGTAAACTTGCACTTATTAGTGCATTATTAAAGGGTGTTAAGGTGGCTCGATCGGATTTTTGAGTCACGATACCGTTCAACTTTGAGCGACTAGAGCACCACCATTATCAATCCAACAGAAAATCAAACGTTAGTGGTGTGCTAGAGAAAGATGAAAGCTTTAAATGGGGTACATTTCACCAAGATCTGAGTTACCATAGCAACGAAATGACGCGATGCCCCATTTTACAAAAGACCGAATAACTTGCCATCAGACATAATTTCGGAAATACGACGTCGGGATCTCGGACTTGACATAGCTGCCTCAACGATGGCAAAATTGTAAAAAAAATCTATTAGAGCGTTTTTGAGAAAATTACGAGTGAACTTTTAAGGTGTCAAAATGCAACAAAAGCAAAGCTATTTTAAATGTTATTGCAAACTATATCCACAAGACTTCACTAAATGGCATTCTGGTCTTAAATGAATCTTATAACATATAATTACCTCGAGTAAAAATCTCAGAGAAATCGCTCCGTTTATTTTTCAGAAACATTGGCGTGAATATCAACTGGTGTAGGCCGTTATTCTGCATTCTATCAAAAATTGCCCCTAAAATTCTTAAATTGGGTGGGAATTAAAAACCACTCGATAAATTTCTTTTATACTTGACCCTCAATAAGATCAATCCATATTTAACGTAATACCGGAGTTTCAAATAAATTGAAACACTTTAAGGCTGCTAATTTTCAGCGTCAACTCTGGAAAATATTGCGCTTATTTTCACTCGTGTTGTTTGTTGTCTCATTATAATTTTCTTTTGTCTCGAATCACCATGCTATTGTACATTTCTGTATATCATGAATTCATAACATGCGCGATTACTTTCCGGCCACTTTCCCGAGGCATGCTAAAATATCCCGAGCTAGCACTACAATAACAATAAATGTTATTGTAGAGCTAGCTCGGGATATTTTAGCATGCTTCGGAAATTTACCGGAAAGCAATCGCGCGTGTTATGAATTTATGATATACAGAAATGTACAATAGCATGGTGATTCGAGACAAAAGAAAATTATAGTGACAACAAACAACACGAGTGAAAATAAGCGCAATATTTTCCTGAGTTGACGCTGAAAATTAGCAGCCTTAAAGTGTTTCAATTTATTTGAAACTCCGGTATTACGTTAAATATGGATTAATCTTATTGAGGGTATTTGGGAATTAGCGCATTCAACATCCCACTCCAGCAGAGTTTTAATGAATGTACTTAAATAAACAAACCAAGTATGGAAAACACAACTTTAATCTAAACTTCACTCCATGTCAGTTCAAAGTGGACAACTTGAGATAAAAGTCTAAAGTGCTATAAACTGCAAAGCCATGAACGAAGATCCTGCTTGATTGAACGTTGGATCTCGAAGGAGATTTAATCAGCCAAACTTGCAAGGCTGACACAACGTGTTATATTTAATTATAATAATATTACGGGTTACCAGACCAGCCATCTTCAGGTTTAGATGCTACTGAATATAAAAAATTAGGTGAGCGGACAAAACACTGATCCCCAGCTCATGGACTACCCAAATGGACTACCCCTAATATGGACTACTCCTACAAATAACATTTTAAATGAGTACTATTTAAAAGTGTAAGCTGCTATAACTTGCTTGTTATGTTCTAGAACCACTGAAAACAAAATAGACAAGTAGATTCCTGTTGTTCAGTATAACTATGGCTTAGTTAGCTGTATTGTTTACCATGTTCCAGGCTCAGGAGCCTGACTTATAATTCATTATATTATTCAGCCATTATTCTTGTCATCTCCTATCATGCCATCTTTTAGCTTGTTCATGTGTCGAGGCTGACAGAATCGCATGGAATGAAATTCAGTGACAATCACTGTGTGACATTATACCCGAGGGAAACTCCGAGAAAGGCTAAGTTGGGGTATGTGGACCACTTCCCCAAACTCTTACTTCATTTATGAACAAAATCTGCGATTTTTGGTCACAATATAAACGACCTGGCCAAAAATTTGATATTTGGTGACGTTCGTTTTGAAAATTATGAAAATGTAGCTTCTTCCAAGATATATACCTAATATTTCCAGACTAGAGTGATAAAACCATACCCTATTTATGATCAAAGTGGCTGAAAAAACTATACCCTTTTGAGGTTGCACATACCCATATAACCCATATAAGGGAGTAGCCGCCCGACATTATTTAACTTGTGCTATTCTTAAATCAAATATTAGACTCACTCGCATTTCAATGGCTTTTCAAGTTATTATTCTTACACTTGTATGGTCCTGATACTGATTGGTACCTGTAATGGATAAGAGTCGGTGATAATCAAATAATGAAATTTGATAAAACGAGTTTACGCTTTTCGAGCAAACTTTTGTTTAGCAGTTGTTTATTTCACGTACAATTATTCAAAATGGTGGCTAGAGGCTGTACAGGATGAACATAAGCTAAGCAGAAGTTACGTGTAATTTAATTATACTAGCAGCTAAGAACATTAAAAAGTACTTATTTGGATTATTAATTTCAGATGCTGTACAAAAGACATTAAGACATTATCGAAATAGTTTTGTAAGAGAATGTAGGTTGCGAAAGACATTGTGTTTTCGGATCGTGCGAATGTCGCTCAGCATATAAATATTAGCATAATTATTCAGTTTGTGCGGTGTTATCGAGTGGAACAGCATGTGAAGACTCCTGAAGTAAAACGTTTCTACAGTTCGAAAGTGGTATTATTTTTTTGGTTGCCGATTCGTCCCATCAATGGAGTCCATGTTAAGGCATGGACTTGGGGTCAGTGTTTTTTCCATAACCATAAAAATGATATTACAATATAATATAATGGTGCTTAGTTTTGTCCTGTCAGTTCAATAGCTTTTTCGTTCTTAAAAAAAATTGTTTCTTTCGCTCATATAAATTTATTGAGGTCGACAAAAACATAATAAGATACATTCTTATCAAAGCTTACCACATTAGCATGAGATTTCCTCATTTTCCGGTCACTTTCCAGCAAACAAATGCTCATCTCTTTCGGATCTCTTCGTCACATTAGGGAGCTTACGAATCGACGACTTTCGCACGACGACGTCGCTGGGTCACCTTTTTGTCCCGCGTCGTACGTCGTCCTATAGAGATTTCAATTTACGATTTGCAGACAAGACGACGACGTTTACGTTTGTTTTTGTCTTTTGGCTAGTTGTTTAAACCAAAATGCCTGACTTCAGAGAAACGAGAGCTTGTTTCGCATACGCTTTAATTTGGGAGCAACTTTATAACCGAACAAGAATTTGTACTTTTTGTACGACTGTCACTAGTCAACAAATTCAGAGTTTCCGACTGGAACTACGACAGGTTCGATTTAGACGAGAAATCAAACGGCGGACGAATGCAATGCCGACTGAGTTTCGTTTCTACAGAAAGGACATTTACAAACTTGCTGAACAGCTACAGCTACCCGATGAGATAACAACTTACATTGGTTTACTTTTCATTCATACCGTGTTGTGCTTTGACAGCTTTCAGTGTTGGTTGAATTCATAGCGTTTTCATGGCGCTGTAAGAGGTCGTTTCTTGAACGAAAACAGGCAAAAAAATTAAAATCAAACGTCAGGAATATGCCCTTAATGTGATACTTAAATTATCTGGTAAAAATACCCAAAGTATCGAGAGAAAACTTTCAAAACTAGCCCCACGTCTTCCTGTTCCAAGACGCCGGCAAATCGCTCTCACCAACGTCGTCGACTTTGGTGCGACGCCAGCAAGTGCTCAGAAAGGCATGCGCAGTGAGCATGTCACGCAATCTAACGGCGGCGTCGTGCAAAAGTCGTCGATTCGTAAGCTCCCTA
>JAHPZR010014371.1:5000-11099 GCA_019787425.1 Platygyra sinensis | reverse complement strand
TCGAGATATTACGTATGCAAACAACCCTCAGTGATCTATTGTTGAACGAAAAACAAAAGAAACCTTTTGTTTCGCTAAAGGATCAAGTCACTATAACACAAAGGTTTCTCACCGCTGCTTCGTTAGCTCAAGGGGATAACGCGCCGAACGAAGCTGATTCGAATTTGTTTTGATGTGACACTCGAGGGCTCGATTCAAGGTCGATGAAATCTTTTTTTTTTTTTCCTTGTTGTTTTTCTTCTTCTTTCAAAATCCTTCTTTGTGTCTTTGCAACTGAACTGCCGTTTTCACTAGTAGGGATTTTTTTTTAGCTGTTTTCGAGATATTACGTATGCAAAAACTTGTATTTGTTGTCACGCCAGCACGTGACTGCAAAGACGGTAATTTCACTTAAAATCCCGCAAAATATTTATCTTTGCAGCGTGCAACCTTGAAAAAGTGCTGATTTGAGGTAAAAACCGTTAGAATGTTGATTCCACGTTAACGTGCGACCGCAAAGACGTTAATTTCACTCAAGTTACAGGCAAATGTTAATTTTACGCAATGCGCAAGCTTTAGACAATGTTGATTTCAGGTCATTTACGGACAGTTGAAATTTTGACTTCACATTATCGCGCCGCCCAAGGACTTTGATTTCACTTAGAGAACCGTGAAAAGTTCATTTCACGCAGCATGTAAGCTCAGTTGAAAGGCCACGTGCAAGAATGTCCGCTAGATTTTTCGCTGAAATCGAACATGGCCAACACAGCTCCAAACTTCGCATGCCAATTTGTTTATACCTGTAGAAAACTGCCTTGCACTTATTTCCCCTCGTTTCTATTGCGTATTCCAGAAATAAAATATGCTAAAACACTTGCATGTCACAGTCCGCGTCTTTTGGAACTGCTTTGTTACACAGTACTATTAGCGTTGTTTCTCTTTGAAGTTGTTTTCAAATGCTGACTTTAACTCCTAGGGTTAAGAGTTCCCAGTTTTATTAGAGTCAGGGTTAGGGTTACCGCTTGAAACTAGGGTTACCGTTGAAGGTTAGGGTTACGGAACAAGGTTAGGGTTAGTATGATTCTTGTTAGGGTTTGGGGTAGCACTCAAGGTTAAAGTTATTGCTTAGGGTTAGCGCTAGCGCTTATTTTTAGGGTTAGGGCTAGCGTTCAAGGTTAAAGTTATTGCTTAGGGTTAGCGCCAGCGCTTATTTTTAGGGTTAGGGCTAGCGTTCAAGGTTAAAGTTATTGCTTAGGGTTAGTGCTAGCTCTTATTTTTTAGGGTTAGGGCTAGCGTTCAAGGTTAAAGTTATTGCTTAGGGTTAGTGCTAGCTCTTATTTTTTAGGGTTAGGGCTAGCGTTCAAGGTTAAAGTTATTGCTTAGGGTTAGCGCTTCGTATTAGGTTAGAGTTAAGGTCAGGATACGTTCGTGTTACCGCAGTGTTAGGCCAAGGAAAACAATCTCCACTTACGAAATCTAGTGCACGAATCGATGCGTAAATCAAGTCAATGAATAGTGCCTAGAGATAGAGGCTGAACGTTTTGCAAATCGGCTACGTCAGTGACTTAAATGTTTAAATGTTTCTATGTGAAATTATTTTTTTGGTAAAAAAACTGCTCGTTCCATGAAATGATTATTTCTGACAACACTGAAAAAGGAAGCCTTAAGCTAACATGCTGCTCATGCTGAAAGAAAGCATATGAAACGGAAAATTTATCAGCAAAGGAACGCTGAAATACAAAGCAAAACTTACATTTGAGCTGAAGTTTTCTTCTTCCTAACCTGCGATCAGGCGTTCTTTGTCTTCAGTTTTTTCTTCGCGGCGGGCTCGATCCTGTCACAACTCAAAGTAATCATCTGCTTGGAAATCCACGATACACACTCACGGAACGCTTGCTTGCCAATTTAACCCACCTGCGATTTGTCTTTGGCTTCTGTTTGGCCCGTAAAAATGGCTACAGGTCAAATTTCAAGGACTTTGCTGCCTGGCCTTTCTCGCCAGTCCCCGGCCGTGTCTGAGTCACACTAAAAGGCGAGCTATAAGTCACGCACACAATGCTCACGGCGCTTTACGTATGAAAGATTATTATGGGTTTCCCCAGAAATTTTTGCAGCGAAGGTTGTTGGATGGCTAATTTCAAGAAAATAATAAGAGTCTAGAAAGCAGTTCTAAATTCCAAAACTGACACACGCCGAAGTTTGGTAAATGAGCCATAAGTCCAGGACGGATGCTTTGTTTTGGAAGAAGAAGCGTTTCTAGACTCTCCCGCCTGGCTCACTTGTTCTTCAATGGCTAAGTTAACGACAGACTTAAACCATGATCTCGGAACAAAAACACTCCTCGTTTCTTTGAGGAATGCTAGGTGACTTAACGAGGGTCAAAGGCTTAATGATGCCAAATCTCCTACCAGGCGGGCGCAAATATTCCTCGAATAAGCTTGGAATATCGGTGGAAACAACGAGCAAACTCTGCTTAATTAACAGGTAAGCTCTGAATTTGTGTTATCGAAGTAATCGATGCTTTGCGCGCCAAAAGCAAACGTCACAATGGCAGCTAAAAAAACATGCCTACCAGTAAAAACGCCAAATCAATTACAAAGACACGAAGAAGGATTTCGAAAGAAGAAGAAAAACAACGAGAAAAAAAAAAAAAAAAAAAAGATTTCACCGGCTTCGAATCGAGCCCTCGCGTGTCATGTCAAAACAAATTCGAATCAACTTCGTTCGGCGCGTTATCCGCTTGAGCTAACAAAGCAGCAGTGAGAAATTATCGTGTTATATAGTGACTTCATCCTTAAGCGAAACAAAAGGTTTCTTTTGTTTTTCGTTTAACAATAGATCTCCAAAAGATGCCGCTTGGAAAGAATGAGGGTTGTTTGCATACGTAATATCTCGAAAACGAAGAGCAAACCAGCGAAAAAAAATACAGGCTGATGTTTTTCAAATGGAATGAAGGCCACACGCAAAAATTCAGGTAATTTCTAGCAAGAAACAAAAACAACCAAAATCATCACTTATCCCCCTTTTCCACTAGCCTCCTCACTTATTCTATTTGTGACCTGCGGCCTTATAAAGTTTCTCTGCTTACCATTTTCAAGTTTCTTGATAGCACTAGCGAATTTAATTTGCCACCAAACAGGTAACTTGATGGAATCCAAAAAACTTGGGTTGCTTGCTAGTAACTGCAGATCCATAACAGTTTCAAACTGAAATAGAAAAATGTAGGCTTAATTACCTCTAGCTTAACTTCTTAAGTTTTTAATTCTTAGCCCATCAAGACAATAGCATAAAAGACAGACTATGTGTATCAAAGGCAACTGCATTTAACTGTTGATCCATACCCTTGATGGGACCTCAATAGATACTCCATCAACACCTTGTTTGGCACTAGTTCGACAATCCATTAACATCTCAGTCGACAGTCGGTTGAGAGTCGACTGTCACTCAGCCAGTCATCAACCAACTGTTGATCAGTGTCGATCAATATGTTGAGCAATAAAAATAATCTATTAATGTGTTTGTAATGTCTGCATTAGGTTTGGCACATGTAAAGTTGGCTTTTGAATTTAAGTTGACCTTGTACCGTTCTTTTCAACAAACTCAGTTGAATAAAACGGCAGAATCGACCCAAATACAGTAGTGTCAATACGTCGAGTTTTAAGGAGGCTCGAAAGGGTTTTTCGTTGCTATAGTGCTTGTGAAACGATGGAAGATTACAAAGAAGGATGTTCAATGGTGTGGGCAAACTATATGTCTCCTTGCAACTCTATTGTTGAGCTATAATTTAAGGGTACTTGTGACGTCATATCAGTTACCATGGCAACGCACGAGGTCTACAAAAGCGTCCTCTAAATTTCAGTTTTTGCAAATTATCTGAGAAACTAATTTGGTGACCTACTATTTTTATCTCTTTGTTGGAAAGTTCCCTAAATTCTTTAACTTTTCAGACAGTATGCAAAAATTTTATCTAGTAGAACTAAATATATTTAAAGAAAACGCGTTTTATGGCTTACAGAAAATTCCACTAGATAATTTTCTCCGAAACTTTTATATCTGAAGTGCCATCGCAAATGGTGCGTGTATGCAAAAAATCAAGATAGGTCACCGAGCGAACTTTCGAGCTAAAAACAAATGTTTTCGCAGATTTTATTTCCGGTTTGCGCGATTCTACGCAGCATTAACTTCCGGTGTGCTGATTTTAATACTAATGGGCCCTTTGCAGCTGGGGTCACGTGACCATATTTTTCCTAAAAAATTTTTTGTGTTATGGGCTATAACTTAAAGAATGCCAGAAATGGAAAGAGCATATCAAAAATACCAAAGTGGCAAAGTTTGAGGTCCCTAGCATTAAAGAATGAGATTTTATGGCGGTTTGAATTTCAAAAAAAATAAGAAGATTTGTATGGAAATAGTTGCTGGAGAGCAAGGCCTTGCTCTCCAGCAACTTTTTCCATACAAATCTTCTTAATTTTTTTAAAATTCAAACCGCCATAAAATCTCATTTTTTAATGCCAGGGGCTTCAAACTTGGCCGTTTTGATGTTTTCGACACGCTTTTTCCATTTCTGGCATTCTTAAAGTCGCAGCCCATAATTTTAGGAAAAGTAGGTCACGTGATGGCTTAGCTACAAAGGGCCTATTCAGCTTACGCGTGCATCTTAGTTATGGCGTGTGTAGATTGCGCGCGCGTGCAGCTAAAAACCTTTTCGAGCCTCCTTAATTGTTCAAATATTGCAACGTTTCAACCGATCATAAAACGAAAAGCAAATGTAGCCATAAAACTGTACCTTATCTTCTTCGACAACCAGTTTGATAAGATCGGCAGGGCCATTTTGTTCCAAGAAATCCCTTGCAGCCATATCAACAGATCTGAGAAATAGATGAGAGCAGAAGTGTATGGTGAAATTACCCAGGAGCCATGAGCTCGATAGGCACAGAAAACATAAGATTCGAACTTTAAAGGAGATTACGAAGTCAAAATTGCGTTACGAATAATTTCATCATCGAAATGGACACTTATCTATGTTTCTTTGCAGTAGACCAAGTCTAAAATGAGAATAAAACACACGAAGTATTACTACAATGTAGCCGTTGAATTCACATCATCCGCGAAATGTCTGAAAAGCATTTCTGTCCCTGCGATAAAAGTCGCGGTAAAGTTTTTCTCATTGAACAACTATGCAACGACGACTTCGACTTTCTGTCCGCCATCTCCAAGAGACTGTCCGCCCAGTCCGCCATGATGATAAATTACCGCTGACCAAGAGAAAATGCTCACGTAGTATCAGCCTTGCATCATCGTTTGTTTTTCTATTTTTGGCTGATTAGATCTTTTTTTCAGATCCTGCGTTCACAGGCAGCATTTTCGTTTGCGGTCCTTTGCATCATCATGTTTCACTGTCAATGTTCTTGATCACTAACCAGCCTGAGTTTATTAATGATTTTCGACTTTTAGCGCCCGGGACGCTCAGGTATACTTTCAAAACCTCAAGGGAGGGCGCTTAAGCGGGACTAGGGCTTATTTCTTTTTTTTTTGAGAACAACGAAATATTAAAAAAAAAACAACAACAACAACAACAACAAAGCAATAGCAATATCGTATGAACTTAGAGTTGAGCCATCGTAGCTTGATTACGGATCTAACACAAACAGCAGTGATATACACGCATTGTATTACAATGCATTTTAATGCCGAATTTGACGTTTGGAACGGTAGTCTACACACATTTTTAAAAGTGATGGTTAAAATGTTCTGCAGCAGTTCGCTAACTTGTCTAAAAATCATAAGGATTTTATTGATTTACTAAAATAAATCAATAACTTCTCACTACCGTCATTGACATTAAGGGAAAGCTTTAGCTCTTGAATAAACAGTGTATAACTTTCCAATGAAAGTTCAGTTCATGCTGAAATGTAAAAATAATCCCAATTTATGTTGTGACCAGTGGTCAACACATGACCGAGCAAGGGCTGTTGAATGGTAACTTTTAGCGGGGCCTTGACAATACTACGTATGTGAGCAATTATGGAAGATGAACCTCTGTTGATAAGTACACTAATGGCGCTGTAATATTATAATACTTGCATAGGGGCGCTTATTGATAGTAGAAGCCCTTATAAG
>JAHPZR010014370.1:17500-21235 GCA_019787425.1 Platygyra sinensis | reverse complement strand
GCCCCCGCAGGGTTTTTGGCCCCAGAGGGCCAAAAACCCGAGGAGGCACCTTAGGACTCCCCGCGTAATAGAGAGAGAAGAAGAGAGAATGTAGGTATTTCCGGTATATAGCCGTAAAAAATCTCGATTTGATCGCTTGCACGCCCGCAAGGTATCGACGTTTTTCCCGCAAACGCTCATGGGAGGCCAGCAAAGGGACACGGGCGCGAGGACTTGCGGGATCGGCGTCTTTGCCACGAGCTTTGTCCTTGGTTTAGATCTCGAGTTCAAGCGTCCCTGAAAAGCGTTTGTATTTGCCGGCCTCCATTACTATTTCAGCGCGATCAAATAAGTTCGCTTCGAAATGGCCGAGATTATGATCTAAAACA
Organism: Platygyra sinensis; assembly: GCA_019787425.1. Taxonomy (NCBI): domain Eukaryota; kingdom Metazoa; phylum Cnidaria; class Anthozoa; order Scleractinia; family Merulinidae; genus Platygyra; species Platygyra sinensis. The sequence continues at coordinate 20,867 of JAHPZR010014370.1, read as the reverse complement.
AATTGAAAACGCTTTCAGAGATCCTGAAGATGGATTTTGGGGGAAAAACAGCTCAGAGAGTTCTGAAGTATACTAGATCGAAATTCGAGGCCAGTGTGGTTCATTTGCGACTAAAAAGATAAATCAGTACAGTACCTTCCGATCGTCAGAATTACCCAAGGATAACAATAAGGTGACAGGCCTGCGCGACTCCCATTCACGTGTAGTAGCCGCTTAGGAAGTTTTGCCCCTTTTGTATGGTACGATCGGAGGATCTTTGAATATTTCGCTAAGCACTAATCCTGTGTTTTCAGGGGGACATTTCGTCAGAGTAAAGCCGTTAGAGGTCATATTTCTGTGTGGCTTCCGCTGTTATCCGCTTGTAATTTGCAGAGTTTGACACCTCTGTTTTTTTGCCAGTTTTTTTTCTCTTGATATTGCAAGATATGTTTTAGGTTCTCTCAAATGTTAGCTCTGGAGGAATAAAGTTTGAAATATTCCTTTGGCATCTCGTTTATTTGGATGGCTTATTTTCACAGAGTAATCTTACGGCAGGGATCCAAATGTAAATGTTTTGCGGCGTTTTCATTGAGGACAAAAAGCTTGACTCTAATTTGCATATATGGCGACTGTAACGCGATACTTATGTTTACATTTCACTTCTGTTGTGCTTTCGAGATACGTTTGCTCGTACACTCTTTTCTTTCCTAAGGATGTTACTTTTTCGGCCCAGACTGAATATTCTTATTTTTCCACCGATTTTAGGCTGAAAATATTCTTCTCTTATAGCTTATGGCATTTTCGTTTTATTTAGAATTTATTAGGCTATCAAGTACAAGTGTTTGGTTTCTGGATCTGGATCGCGTTCAGCACATTGTGCATGTGCTCTGGACACCACTTTTCGTAGCGAGTCCAAGATGTCAATTGTCAAAACAATTGTTTTTTTTTAGTATCTGACTAGAACAATAACGTTCAATATTATTGTTTCAATGAGCAGAAATATAAGAAAGCGGGGGCAGCTTTAGTGATAACTATTACTAGTTTAATTAATACTGTTGATGATGTTAGTCAGTCCGAAATGTAGGATTTTCTTGTTTTCTCTATACCTGATGATTATATGAGATGTTTTAAAACAATGCCGCACGTGGATATAACATGACATTCGACCTTTCCTTATTCACACCATCTTTAGTGTTTGATCATCGCTAGATAACAGATATCGATTATTTGAATTGATGTTCAGCTTTTAAAAAAATGACATTAAACCGTTGCAAAGCCCTTTGCAGCATACGGCTTTTCTAAACGAACAAAAAAATCCTTAAATTTGCCGACACAGGTTTACGACCGTTTACTTCGATACTTGTGCCAGCGTGGATATGACACGACACTTGACCTTTCAAAATTATTAGTGTTTGCTTATCGTTAGATAAAGGAAATAAATAATTTAAATTGTTGTTCACGTGTAAAGCAAAATAATTTAAACCGTTGCAAAGCTCTTTACAGCATACGGTTTTTTTTCTGGACAAACAAAAATATCCTTAACTTTGGCCGCGACACAGGTTTATACTTCAACGCTTGTGCTGCGTGGATATGACATGACAATTGACCTTTCCGTATTGTCACCATCACTAGTGTTTGCTCGTCGCTAGATAATAAATATCGATAATTTGAATTGATTCTCAGCTCCTTTCCATGTTAACACAACTTAACGCTGTGTGGAAACATGATAATTTTCGATCGAACATGAAATACATAAATTAGTTCAATAAACTCCACGAACTTGTGCTTGCGTGACCGTGGTAATTGTAATGTAAATTACGCGTGAAAAGCCTTTTTTTGTACATTTCGTATCATGCGGCGTTTCAATTGCCCAAGCTGAATTCTCTATATGTTGTAAAACAATAAAAGGGCTTCCCAAAAATATATTTTTCATTTTAAATTTCCATGTACCAAGGAACGAAAATCACCTTCAAAAATGCCCCATTTTTAGGGTTTTTTCAAAGTGCAAAAACTAGCAATCTTTGGGTGCTTCTGATCCGAAGTGAAAGTGCCCTTCTTGGCAATATTTTTATAGATTTGTGTTGCTTTTGAGATGCCAAATATACATGCAAGAGATAATTTAACTACATTGAGTCGTCGTTCACTGAGAGCGATGTGAATATGCACAAGTTTTCAGCTAAATTTCATGCCGGCAGCAGAGCTAAAACCGCAATTCTACTTTTTGTTGGATTTCTCGAAATCAAAAACTCTCAGGCAAGTTTTGGTTTCATTTTCGAAAATAGTTCACCAAAGGGTTTCTCCTGGCAAAATATGAAGAAATCCGTAATTTGAGTTTTGAAAATTAATTCTCGATATTTTCAGTCCCCTTGTCTTAAACGTGGTTACTACATTTTCTCGATTAATAACCCTTTAAACCCACCTTAGCTTTTGTTTCAAATTCGGCCCGGCTGGGCCAGGCATATGCTATTTGTTTATTCCTTATATTCTATGGTAATTTTTGTTGGCATTACACGCTTCAGGTAACCGGCTTTTAATCGAGAAAATTGTTAAATTGATGGAACAGGTCACGCGTCGCATACCGCTACTGAACGTTTAGAAAAATTGATCCAAGTCACTGCGAAAAATGAAATACACGCCCCATGCAAAAGAAAACCATTGCACGGCACGTTGGTACTTGAATGGTTTTCTTTCTTACGAAATGTTTAATTCGCTTTCATGGTCTAATTAAAGGAGACGTGTGGCCAAACTCGTGGATTAAGTAATCTAGAGATAAAACAAGTTGGTAAACTTGCACTTATTGGTGCATTATTAAAGGGTGTTAAAACAAGCTGTGTTCGTATTTTGCAAGGTCGCACTTATCGTATAAAGCGTAGGCATTTTGGTAGGCTTCTGTTGTACACATATTACAAAACAGCTATAAAGGTAGTAGAATTGCAGCTGAACATGGAATGCTAAAAGCCAAAGGTTTCTGGGTCAAATTGGATACTCCTGCCCAAAAAATCAGAGTACTTCATCCCCCCACCACCACCCAGAAGTTGATGTTCATGTTGGTCTGCCTGCTTGGGAAATCTGCATGCTTTCAAGAACATTTTTTCTTTTTGTCCGAACAGACCTTCCTCACTGCATTTCAATGAAGGCCATAGGTAAGGTTTCTTATGAGACAACACTTCTTAACTTTCATTGTGGAACCACTTGTCTCTACATATATATATTGCACTTAAAATACATCAAAATAATTAGCCTTTTTTGAGAGCATTTTTAGTGTTGATCCAAAAACATCTGTCGGCCCATAAATGTGTTCCAACAAGCTCACAGGGGGTTTCTTGTCCCTTGCTATCTTTTCAATCAGGAAGCATAAATGTAAACAAAAGACAGTATTTGGGAATAG
>JAHPZR010014370.1:0-12500 GCA_019787425.1 Platygyra sinensis | reverse complement strand
GACATGGAGCTGAAACTGTTGATGGTGTCGGTAAAGTTGCAGGCTGAAGGAGCGGCTGAACTGGCGGCTGTACTTTCAGCTGGGATAGCGGCGGAACGAGTGGTTGAACTAGCGGCTGAAGGAGCGGTTGTAGGCACATTTGTTCTGGTCTTGCAAGTTTGAGTAGTGGAAGGCGTTTTCTTGGAATCTGGATAATGTTCAATTAAACTCTGTCAGAAAATACCAGTTTACTAGTTAATATATATGAAAACATCAAGATGCATACCATTAGCAGTTCTTCTTCGCACTGGTTGTGACATTTCAGCGAGAGTAAAAGTAGGAGCTAGTTGCTATAAAGGTGCATGCGATGATAAATCTAGCTTGTCACATTTGAACAACGCCCTTGCTGGAGGCCAACCGAATCCAGATGCTTTGGTTGCCATGTGACCAACTTATGTCATCAACACGTCACTTACCACAACAATGCTAGGCCAGTGGGGGACCGGGTGGGGCCGGGTAAAATAAGCTTTAGGTTCTACGATTCTAAAGGATTAGGACAAAAATGGATAAAATTTGCCGGTGGTTGTATTCCGGGTCTTTGTCCTTAGTGCAACAGACATTGAAGCTTGTTAGTAATGTTTCATATTGTCAGCTTAGCCTGGGCTGGAATCCTGGTAAGGTTGGGGTATAAAACTAGTGAGACAATCTCAGATGGTGCAGAGTGATATGTGTAGCTCTGACGCAGTACTCACAGTTCCTATATAACCTCTGCCATTTACTACTGGTTTGTATTGACCTTGCTAGTCAGCTAGGGATTTGGATGAGACACAATCTTAGCCGTGCGTATGTTTCCAGGGAGTACTTCCAGAAAAGTTGGGTGGGGGAGTGCGGCCTACTTCCCAAAATCCTCACCCTATTTATGACCAAAATCTGCGTTTTTCGCTACCCCATTTATGACTTGTCCAAAATTCGACTGCTTATTTATGATCGTTACGGCTGACCCAGTTGCCCCAAACATAAGTTATGAAGGGCTTTTGTTGACGGGTTCATCGGTAAAGATGAGGTAGCTTCTTCTGAGAAACATACCCAATTCAAGACTAGAGTGCTAAAACCATACCGTGTTTGTAACCAAAATGGCCAAAATCGATATCCTGTTTATGACCAAAACGGCTGTAAAACCCCCTCTTTACAGCAGAACATAGCCATATAGCCCATAAAGGGAGTAACCCCTCCCCTGGGTGTGTTTGATGTATTTTCATTCAGTCCAAGACTAACTTACAATTTATTACCGTTCGTCAAGACAGCTCTCGAGTATGTGATCTGAAACTCTTGTTTTATCGAAAACATACGGAAGATGTGATGCTTGTAGTCTTTTCACAGCTGATAAATGGGAGAAAGTTGAATGTTTGATGAAGAAAAAGAAGAGGAACGATTCCTTTTAATTGAAACGCAAATTTTATTTTGACGGATAAACAAGAAGTAATCTAATTATCAAATTGTCACGTAACAGCACGCTCTGTTGCCGCATTTGGCGTTGACAATAAAACCACTTAAATATAAAATACACACCGATAGTGATAAAAAACTGAGAAGCGTTTAGACAAAAGGTATATTGAAAGTAAACAGTGCTACTTCACCGAGATTATATCCTTCATCGGTGAACGAGTCCCCTCAGAGACTGATAACATTTATGGTTTCAGTAGGTGCCATGGAGTCCGCAGAAAATATTTAAGGTGGCCGAACACAGCTTTAGCGCACGCTTTTGCTGCACGTACACAAGGATTTCAAAAAAACTAACATGCCGTCAATAGAGCGATCATTTTATTTACTCTATAATTGCATGCAGTGTATTGTTGGCTTTAGTATTTTATTACAACGATATGTTAGAAAACGTAACGATGCAAAGAACCCAGCAATTGTCAGGTTTTTGTTACCGAAAGAACCCAGTTAAATGCAACGCATGCGCAGTCACTCGAAAAATTGAGACCGATTGCTTTAGCAGAATATGCCGATTTCTAACGATCCAGTCATTAGAATTTCAAGAAATTTGGCAAAAAAAAAAAATAGATCAGAGACTACGTAAATGATCTATCACGAAAAATCTGAGTTTTGTCATAGGGAATTTTTAATAATACAGGAAACGATTGACGGCGAATTACAGAAATCGCCAGTGTCAAAATTTTATTAGAACAGTGTTGACAGAAGGGATTTAATGTCAATTCGTAGTGTGCAAAAGATGAAAACAATCTAGTGACTGGATTTTTTTTAAATAAACAAAAACCATTATTTAAGCCTTGTTTTTAACCAGCTTCGTTGCCATGGCAATAGCACACACCCTAGTCAAAATGTGAGAATAAATACTTGTATAATTAACCTTGACTCTTGAAGATAATGTGTGCCAAAGCATAAATAGTTTAAAAGTTATGGAGAATTGTTGTATAGGCACTTGAAAACTGTGTTTGATCACCTTAGGAAGCTTCCTGGGTTTCTGTACAATTTGAGTTTTGAGTTTTAATGCCATTTACTCGGGAGAGTTTTGGCAGCGCGTATGGACACTTCGGTCTCTTTTAGAGAGACAATTAAAGGATGAAATAAACGCGGTAATGTACATGTAGTTTAGAAACAACAGATGATATTTGTTGAATCAAGTTAGGTGTAATTCTAGAAAACACACAGCCACAGTAGCCCTAGAACGCATGCGTATGACTTGTTAGGGTTCTACCACAAGTTGACGAGGGCACACAGAGAAATGAAGGGCAAATAATCTGAATGTTTGAGAATAAATCTACTAGTGGTTCAAAAACTTTACCTAAGTCTTCTTCACAGACTTGTGAAAATGCGAAGAAGTGGCCCTCATTTTGCTATAATTAACAAGGGCACACTGCTACACTAGTCACTATCTATCAAAGATTTTCTGGTAACTGCAGACATTCTCGCGCCCTCATTGGTAATTTTTATTGTCAATAAGCGGACAGACACATGAATTTATAAATGATGCCATGCATCAACGAACAAGAGCCATTTTGACCATTTCTTATTGTAAAAAACAAATTGATGTCAGTTTTTAATGCATCTGTCCTGTTATTGACAATGAATTTCGTCATAACATTGTCATAGTAATTGTCATAGTAGTCTGCGGTATCGCCTCATGGATCCACAGCTACTTTGACAATGTTATGACAAATCTGTGATCAATAACAGGACAGACGCATGAAAAACTGACATCAATTTGTTAAATAGATAGAGAATAACAAAACCAATCATAGAATGGCGTTCCTGAACCATAGTAGATTTATACTAAAACTTGATAGAAACACTGTGCACGTTTACTTTTTCTTAAATAAAACAGGTCTGCAATGTACTTGCTGATTCTCAAATGAATGATCAGTATACTGTTGTTGCAATGGTCATACATTGTATGTCTCTGTGTGTTGAAGTGCTACATGAAAGTAGGGAATCAAAGCTAATTAATGCAAAAATTGAGATAAAATATTTCTGAATTACATGTAATCAACATAGGTTTTCATCTGGTTGCTAAGATACACATTGGACAAATACTTTAAATTTTACGCAAAATTGACCTTATTGACAAAATATTAATTCCTGATTTGACATTAACTTGTTGCTGAAGTCTCAATATAGGTAAGGAAGACATTTCTTCATTTGAGCCATGGCATATCAGGCTGGACCTAATGTTTGGTTTCCTTAGCATCAAGCTGCTAGTAGTATTTTCCAGCAACATATCATTGACAAGGGCTCAAATGTGAACCACTCTATCTGAACTCCAGCACTAAAAGCATATTGGTTTCGATTACTTCAGCTTGTTGCATAATGAAGTAACCAAGTGTCTGGTTGTGATATTTACTCAATAGAGTTCAATTGAGAACTTTCCAGCAGTAATAAAATCCAGGGAAGTCCTCACAAGTTCTTGTGATGTACAAAGTAGTTTCTTTCTTGGCTTGTCAACATTAAGATTGCAGCAGATGTGGTAAAATTACATTGTAAAATCCAGTAAGAAGAAAAGCATATTGTTACAACATGTACAAGTCTTCTCATCAGAAGAAAATTTGCATCTACAGTGTACATGTATCTTGGTTTCTGCATATGAAGTCAAATAAAGATTACAGAGTTAAATGTAGAAGTGGAGTGTTCCTCTTTCCATTTGCCACTGAGCTTCTCTGCTTTGGTTTCTAAGTTCTTGTTTAAGACTTACTGTAGCTTCCACAGAAACTCTTGGAAGACCATTGCTTGGTTCCATTTATACATTTTTATACTGTATGTAACAGCTATTGGTACATGTACATCATGTGTCTTTTTATGTGAAGTGAAATGCCACCATCATTAATGCAGACCTCCGTACTGCTTTGATTGGATCTGTTTGAAACAAGACAAAGATAATAAAATTATTCACAGTGAGTTACTTGCAATAAATCAAGAAGCAATGTAAATTATGTTAAGTGTCACGATACTGTTGATTAAAAAAAAGGGTTAATAATTTTGAAATTTTGAAACTGCAAATGTTAAGTTTCAGTAAGTTGTAGTAAGAGGATACATGTAATGGTGACAAGATTTTTATGGGAGGAGGGTGTAGGGGGTGTTGGTTAAAGACTTACCTGTGGATGGTGCTTGTTGATGGCAGTAGTTTGTGGATTTCCACAAACACAAAATTGGCTGCCTTGAAAATGCAATGTTGTTTGTGTTTGTATGCAGTTGCTAATTAAATTTATGTTTCTTAGAAACTTAATCAACTGTGCTGACGGGAAATCGATCAACAGCATTTGTTTATTCTTGTTAATATTATTATCATTATTTATTAACACAACAAAAGCATTGTTTGAACAAGAGGGGCAATTCTTTGTATTATATTACATGTACATTGATGTGCGTTTCTTTTGTTCTCTATAACTTTACATGCATGTGCATTGTACTGTACAGCTGGACGAAATTGTCTCAATCATATGGTCTTTTGTTAGTTAACATCATGAAATGAGGCCCAAACTGCTTTATGATCTGTGAAATATGTTTCTAAAACACCTGTCTGTATACCTACATGTAAGTGAGACACGTGTGTATATAGGTGATCAAGTACGGTTTTGTGGTCAGTTGTATAACTTGATATCCACTGTTTGTAATGCTTGTCCCTTACTAGTAGATTATGCAAAGGTCTTCTGTCTGTTTCAATGAGCCAGTTTATATTGAAGTCTCCAACAATGATAACATTATCTTGTGAAATGCTGTTTAATACTTCAGAGATTGCTTGACAAAGCTGCATGTCTTACAGGCACCTTTGGTGACCGATATATGCCTATTATTGTCCAATCCTCATGGCTGGTAATCTTAATTACAGTTACCTCAATGCCATGTATGTTGTGACAGTAGGGATACCCAGATAGGTATGGGATTCTACTATACACAGCTGTACCTCGAGCATAAGGTCTTGATGCATTACTGGAAATAGGATTATCATTTCGGAAGAGAGAATAACCAGCCATGCTATAAAACTCATTATTATCTTGAGAACTAAACCTTGTTTCTGCAAAAATGTTCACTGCATGAGCACTTGAATAATTTAAGTCTTCACGTATATCTTCTATGTGTCTGTGAAGAGATCTTGCATTAAGAAAACACATTTTAAGAATGGATGGTGTTATGTCATATAGAGGGGGTATGCAAAGCTTGAGTTTTGCACTTGTTCTTAATCTCTCCATTTCACTCTTGACATCAGCATTAACAGCAATCTTGTTTTCACACAAGTCAGTAATATGTAGACCATCAATAGTAGTGACTCTACTGAGCCCCACATAATGTATGTATGGAATAGTTTTTCTGGTACTAACATCCACAACAATTTTAGTCTCAGTATCACCTTGTGACCTGTGGATTGTTTTTGCTGCTGCAGGGTGCAATGGAAACTGTTTTCTTACAACTTGTGCTGCTTTGTTTCTCCCTACTGCAAACTGTGTAGTCACAGGTTTTATTGGGGTCCATGTCTGTTCAATTCCTTGGACATACAGTTGTCTATTTTCATTCCTGGTTTTCTGACCGGCATCTGTGTGGTCAAATTGCACCCATACAATACCAGATGGTTTGTTTGGTTGATGTAACTGAACAAGTTTAATAACATTCCCGGCACCATTTGTCATGCCATCTTCAGTTCGTATGTTCATTACAAGGTCTGTTCTTTCACATTCAGCAAGACAAAGGGTTGAGGCTAACTGTTTTGTTTTTCTTGGATCATTAGGTATTTATTGTAGTATTTTGTTCCTTAGCTCTGTAGAGGTAGCTCCAATAACACTATCCTGTGCATTTATTCAGAATTTGTTTCCTGAAGCTGCATTATGGACTCTTTGATTAAATTCATCAACTTTAGCATTTTGTACAAATAGGTGAGGTGCATCAACTGGGTGATTGATGTCTTCCTGGATAACTCTCTCTTTGAGTTTTGCAATGTCAGCTGCCGTGTGGTTACCTTCGCGCAACCTATTAAGCAGTTCAGCAAATAACTTGCTGTCTCGTTGACGCATTATTTCATCAAGTTCAAACATTTTAAAGTGTTTAAATGCCATATACTTGGGGCAAGAACTGTATAATCTAAAATTCTTCAGGTCTTTGAAAATATGCCCATCCATAACAGATTCTAACTGGAATAAATCACCAATAGCAATGATGCTAACACCTCCAAAATCCTCTCTACAACCTTTTATATCTTTAAGCCTATTATTCAAATGTATTGCAAACATACTATTTCCTACCATTGAGATTTCATCAACAAAAATCAATTTAACACTTCCAAATTGACATCTCAGAGTGTTAAGTCTACTTGAGTCAAGTGGTTTGTAGTTTCGCAGTGATTGATTGGCAGGAATAGCCAGAGTGCTATGAATTGTGTTGCCCTTAATGGTGTACGCAGCTTTACCAGTTGGAGCTAAAAGTATAACTTTGATCTGATGAAAATCATCACCAGCTCTAGTGTTATAATACTTAAGTGCTGCCTGATACAAAGCTTTTGTTAAATGTGATTTACCAACTCCAGCACCTCCGCCACTGAGGAAGCAGTAAAAAGCAGTTTCCGAGGTTTTAATCTGATTTAAGATGTGATAAAAAAATTCTTTCTTCTTTTTATTGAGTGTCTGGACCAATTGACGATAATCACAATCAGGCAGTTCATTTAATATCAGTGGCTCATTATTTAGCTATACTGATGGAATGCCAAGATCATCAGATACATGTAGGTCATAACTTTCACTGAAATCAGGATGCAAATCTTCAGTACCAACAGCTTCATCTTGCAATTCAATATTTTGTGTGTTTGGTGGTATGGAATCAAAGTGCTCATCATTGCAGCCTGTGTTGTGTAAGTGCTGTTCAATCTCATGTAAATCTTCACTACAGACAGCATATTGCATCATTTGTTTATCAATTTTCTCTTTCAAAAGAAGGTAACGCTCCTGATATGAAGAGCTGCTGCATATTAAATCAGTTTCTTCATTTCGCCAAGAAGTAAAAAGCATAATAAGTTCACGATAGTGTTTTTCTGGGTGAGATTTTACATTGAACCACACGCTTCTAATTATTCTGGGTTTTAAACGCTGCTTTGGTTTTCCAGGTTTTCCAACCTGTGAAGTGTTTTTAGTACAGTCGAAGAGTTCGTCATCATTGTTTTCATCATCATCTAATGTCTCCAGTGGGAGATTATCTATATCAGTGCTTTTTGATTTTTTTGAAAAAGGCTTTCGACATGAATCATACAATGCAGCCCAGTCAGCTAGTGAAATGTTCTCAAGACTGGCTGGTCTTTGTATATATCTGTTTAACAGACCACTAGAGTGAACTTCTTCTGAGTCATCATCCATTTCTTCTATTTCATTCAATGGTTTCAAGAGTTGCACTCTTTCCTCAGGAGGTGTGGTGTTAATGAAAATCACTTCTCTGGAACTTTTTCTCATTGGTAGCTGAAGGACGATGTAAAGAGCTTCCTGGGCACTTTTTTCCACAGCATTTAAAAATTGGTTACCAATGTCTCTTACTTGTTGCTTTATACTGGAATTTCCTGCTCTGGCTTCCTCGCATGCTCTTTGTAAAAGCTGACTCATTCCTTTTTGCGCTTTTGAAATATATGACACAATGTACATAGCACAAGCATAAACATCTAGCACAAATTGGATATCCATATTTGCCCTCCAGGCACTTAGATAGGCACTATTATTAATAGTTGTTTACTCTTAGTTCATTTGCTTTTCTTTTTAAAAATAATTATCGTAGGAGAACTGAGACTTGATTGAATAGCAAGATCATAGTAGTTCCATTCAGTGACCTTTAGATTGATCAGCAATTGGTCAAATGTGATGTCTTCACCTTCTTTCATGGCATTTAAATGTTTACTGATGCTTTTCCAAGTATCTTTATGTTTTCTAACCTCAGTTTCAGATACATCATCACCAAGAGGATACAAAATGGTTGTTGACTTCATAGGTGGTTGTGGAAAATTAAACCTACATTCTGCCTTTGACTTCTTACGACAAGTGTGGCAGTGTCTATGAATCTGTCTATTGACAAGAAGCTCTAATCTTGGGTCATTTTTTGGTTCTTTACAGGTTATTATTTTATCAATAAATGATGTCACATCATGGTCATCATCACATCGAAACACTGGTGCTTCTTCAAGCCAAATTAGCATGTGGATATGAGGAGAGCCCCTCTGTTGATATTCAACTCTGTTAAACCAGTCTGCTATTTTCCCTAAGGGAGCAGCACTGCTAATTAAAAAATGCTTCAAAAACTGATTGAACTGATAGTCAAAATGCCGTGCACAGGTTACTGGATCACTCTGAATTAACCTGCACTTTTCTTCCCAGTTCATGTTTTCTAGTTCGTTATCTGAATATTCTTTATCATCAACAAGCTTGCCAAGTATTCTAAGAAGATGTATCCACTGTGTTTCAGCTGATGAAAAGCTACAAAATAAAGTAGCAGGTCCTAGTTGTCTGATCATTGCAAAGATGTCTTTTTTGGACTTCTCAAAATAAGGGGGTGAGCCACGAAGTGCTCTCAAGAATTTGTAGCCTTCATCAAGATGAACTAATCTTTCCAGGGTACCTTTTAGCTTTAACTGACCAGCTGTAATACATCTACTGTTCCCTTTACATTTTCGTAGCGCTACTTGAGATTTTCCTAGAAGAATCTTCATTTGTAATTTTTTAGTTTTAAAAAAAATATTCTCCACACACATTGCCGCTCGTCGATCTGATCTTCTCAATTCTGATTTGCAGATATCACTGTAATGAACATCAACTACTCTCTCTTTATTTTCGGGCCTCCTTTGACCTAAAAATATTCCTGGATAGGCTAACTCCTCAGAATATTTGTCCCTAAATATACTCAAAGGTACACTTCCTTCCCCTGGGGCAATGTTGTAAATTTGTTGCCATTCAGTGTCATCAAGAAAGTCAGTTGCAGTTAACATAGTGTCAGTTACTCCTGCAGGTGTTTCTGCATCCTCTTCAGTCCAATCATCATGCACTTCACTGGTTTCTTTGTCTGCAGTCTTTTCAGCATTACTTGTATCACTTATGTGTTCATTACAGCTAACTTGAGAATTATCTTCGCTCTCAGTTTCATGTTGCAAGTTTATATTACAGCTTGCCACCCTGTCTTCACTAAAGGATATTCCTTGTTCTCTATAAAGGTTACTGTTATCAGCCAGCCAGTTTGCTGCTTGTAAAATTTTATATGGTCTCACATTTAAAGAAAGTGCTGAACTTTTATACTGCAATCGCCTTTTTAGTTGAACTTTTATTGTTCCACTCTCCTGGGGTAACCGTGGTAAAATGTTCACAGTATTATTAACATCTGCTGGTACATTGATAACATTTCCTTTTATTTTCAACTGATTTCCTCTTGGAGCTTGCATAAGCTTTTGAAAAGCCAGTCTAGGTGCTAGAAGTCTGCATTCCAACTCATTTAAATCAAAGAAGTCTGGTTTCACCGGAAAAGACATTCCATTCTTAGCTGCACAGGGTGGTATTTTGTTTTTCTTAAGATTTTTGTCACAAGACTGACAGATCCATTCAATATCATCAACACTGGTTTTACTTAGTAAATATTTTCCTGCATTAGCATTGGAAAGTCTTAGCTTTTCAGCAGTAACAACACTGTGTCTATACCACAACTGGTCACAACAAGAACAAATGTACAGTGGACCTCTAGAAACAGCAGCATGGAATTTTTGGATTTCATCAGTAATGGTTGAATTAGTGGAAGTACTTTTGCGATACTCTTGTTGTGTTAGCAGTCTCTTTTCCCTACATTCAACAGATTCATAGGCAATTTTTTCCTTCTGATACTGACGTTTCTTTGCCAGTCTCTGTTCCCTACATTCAGCAGATTCATTTGCAATTTTTTCTTTCTGATACTGACGTTGGTTTGCCAGTCTCTTTTCTCTACATCCAACAGATTCATTTGCAGTTTTTTCCTTCTGATACTCTAGTTGATTTGCTAGTCTCTTTTGTCTACCTCCAACAGATTCATTTGTAGTTTTTTCTTTCTGATACTGACGTTGCTTTGCCAGTCTCTTTTGTTTGCATTCCAAAGATTCATTGCCAATTTTCTCTTTTTGATACTTAGATTGACTGGCAAGCCTTTTTTGTCTTGATTCAACAGATTCACTTGCACGTTTCTGTCTGCTGTTTTCACGCATTCGTGCCAGCCTCTTTTGCCTAAATTCTTCACTTTCATTTGCCCTTCTTTTTTTCTCATATTCACGCCACAGAATCAGCTGTTTTTTCTTTACTTGTTCACACATTCCTGCTGTTTTACCTGAACAATAATTTTGTTTTCTGTTAACAACTTGCTTTGGAGTACTTTTAAGACTCAAAGACAACTGTTCGTGAGCATTTTCCAGTTCAGGTTGACAATCAGAAATAAAGACACCTTTAATCTCAAAAGGAACAACCTCTGCTTCTAAGCAAGAAATTTGAAAATATGATACAAGGTTTTCAAGGCCTTCAATGCTGAGCAAAGTACATTTCCCAAATGAGTGAGGCATATACCATAAAAATCCTTTGCATGAGAGTCGAAAATTTTAAAGCTTTGTTCAGAACTTTTAAACACTGCCACCGTATTGATACCAGCAGTTAACAAACAACAATTGTAGTTTAGTCTAGAACTTGAAAATATTTCTATCAGTGAATTTTGAGGAGTCATGTATGGGCCATTATTTGACATCATAAACAAACTTCCAGTTAATGATTCACTGTATTGTAATGTGTATACTTTGTTGTAAAGTGAAACAATGCATGGAACATCAGTTAACAGCAAATAATCATTTGCCTGCACTGAATATCTTATGGAAATGTAGAGATTATTTCCAATGGTCAAAATATTATTCAAAGTTGAAGACGTCCAATTACTGATACGTTCTATTTGATGGTAAATAAAAGCAGTAAGTGACATTGCTACACATTGCTTACCAGCATTTTCACCAAAGAGTAATTCATTTCCTTGATTGTAGTCAGCAGACACTGTTCTCACTGGGTCAATGATATCAAATATCGTAGGACCTGGATTTTCTTCCACATCATTTGCCTGTCTTATAAGCAAAGGAATATACACATTGTAGCACATCATTTGTGTAAACCAAAACACCACTTGATTCCACATCTTGTATTGTCAAAATTGTCATGAGAGCCGATCCTTGAACGGAATTGTTCAATGGAGATCGCCATATTTTCTTCTGATAAAAAAAATACTGGAAACTAAGCTTAAAGTTCAAGTACAGTTCAATGTAACAGTTTCTTTAGGTTTGAGACACTTGTGAGACAGATATTTGAGACTGTCGTGCAACCCGCACAAATAAATCAATTCAAGAAGATAAATATTGGCTTTTATAATACGAGAGTACAATGACTCCTTGCAATAATACAATAAAAAAACGTTAGAAGGGAAGAAGACTTCGCCTTACCTTGTAAATTTATAATGGCATCGAGAAATCACGTCGATAATTCGCAAACTGACAACACCCGAAGAATTAAATGGCCGCCACATAACACTCATTCCCAGGGTATTGCATTTCCAGTTTCATACCCAGGGTCCTCTCTCTTCCTAATAGAGACCAGGTCACAAACACTTGGCTCTCGTATACAGTACAAATAAATAAAGAAAGAAATATCGCCGATGCTGACAAAGTGTGGGGAAATCCCACACAAAAAGTACTTATTTGGATTATTGATTTTAGATGCAGTCCATGTTAAGGCATGGACTGGGGGTCAGTGTTTTGTCCATCACCATAAAAATTATATTACAATATAATATAATGGTGCTTATGTTTGTCCTGTCAGTTCAATAGCTTTTTCGTTCTTAAAAAAACATTGTTCCTTTCGCTCATATAAGTTTATTGAGGTCGACAAAAACATAATAAGATACATTCTCATCAAAGCTTACATTAGTATGAGATTTCCTCATTTTCCGGTCACTTTCCAGCAAACAAATGCTCATCTCTTTCGGATCTCTTCGTCACATTTAGG
>JAHPZR010014369.1:12500-17542 GCA_019787425.1 Platygyra sinensis | reverse complement strand
GCTCCTTTTCTTCACCCTTCCCAACACCTTGTCTGCAGTCTCTGTGTACACTTTCTCTATCTGGCTGCAGTCGTCATTCACGTCCTCTTCTACCTCTAGTGCTTCGAACCTGTTGCTTAACTCGATGTTGAACCTCTCTTTAAACATCGCACTATCCAGCTTTTGTGTGTCAAACCTGGCTTTGATCTTCTTCCTATTTGGATCTTTGTGGAGCTTCATCAGTAGTTTCGTTACTACGAGGTAGTGGTCACTAGCTGCATCTGCTCCCCGCTGTACTCTAGTGTCAGTGACTGACGTCCTCCATGTTCTCCTTATCATGATGTGGTCTATCTGGTTCCTTGTTTGCCCGTCAGGGGAGACCCACGTGGCCTTGTGTATGTCCTTATGGGGGAAGCATGTTCCGGTGATGACAAGGCCGTTAATGGACCAGTACTCGCACAGCCTCTCTCCATTATCGTTCCTGCTCCCTAACCCGTGTCTCCCTATAACCTCCTCCATCTCGCTGTTATCGTCTGCCACCTTTGCATTCATATCACCCATGACGATCACAATGTCATTTTTGTTGCACCTGTCCGTTGTTGTCTGTAATTGGTGATAAAAGTCATCTTTCTCTTCTGGTGTGGCATCGTTTGTTGGCGCATACGCTTGGATGATGGTGATCTTCTTAAATCGTGAATAGAACCTTGCGCTGATCACTCTGCTGCTTACAGGCATCCATTCCATTAAGCTTCTCTGCGCCTCCTGTGATATCATCAATGCCACACCTTTTTGGTGTCCTTCCTCCTCTCCAGCGTACAACAAGGTGCTGCCGTTAGCGAGAGTGACCCGTCCAGCCCCTGTCCATCTTGTCTCGCTGATCCCCAGCACGTCTAGTTGGTATCTATCCATCTCTCTCGCCACCTGTGTGGCTTTACCTGCTATATACATCGTGCGTACATTCCAGCACCCAATCCGGGTAACTGACTTTGGCGTCGCCATTGACCTCATCGGTCGCTGAGCTTCCCGTAGGCTTTTACCCAGTGACGTCCTGGTGCTTCCGGCTGGTTGTCCGTCAGCAGCCACGGCTTCGCCATCATTGATTCGAATCTGATGAGTTGCGGTTTCTGTAATCCGTTGTTTTTTTCCGAGAACAGGTGATTGGCCTGTAGCTCAACCCCCAACCTGGAGGACCATGGGATCACACTTCGTCTGGTCTCTACCCTTCGACCTGTTCGGCATGGGTGGCCCTACCAGTAGTACAAGACTCCAGCCGACATAGCTCTAGGGGTCATTGAGACACACAAACCACCCCACCACGATCCCTTTTGGAGTGGAACAAAAGGACTAACGCTTCCTAATCTTTTTATGGTTGCCAATTCACATTATCAACCCAGTTTGTAAAACCAAATTATCTTGCGCATTTTGAGGAGTTTGGGACATCTAGATAGCTTATGAAACTAATTGAGTAGGCGCCCCAAAGCAACTAAATGAGCAGAGGAAATAGTGTCGAATAAAAATTTCATGTTAAAAGTGTAATGTAAAGGGAATAACTGTGACATTTTGATTTCACTAGGACAGTGTTTCATAAACTCGTGTGTAAGGAGACACCGAAAACGAAATTCCGCATTCCTAACTTGCATGGAGTGGAGCTTACTCGGGCGGATATTAACGCAAGCAACTACAGCACTGTGTAGAGGTCTCTTTTATTTGAAAGAACACCAGAAAAAAAATGGAAATGGTGTTTAAACGTGGTTACTGCATTTTCTCGATTAATAACCCTTTAAACCCACCTTAGCTTTTGTTTCAAATTCGGCCCAGCTGGGCCAGGCATATGCTATTTGTTTATTCCTTATATTCTATGGTAATTTTTGTTGGCATTACACGCTTCAGGTAACCGGCTTTTAATCGAGCAAATTGTTAAATTGATGGAACAGGTCACGCGTCGCATACCGCTACTGAACGTTTAGAAAAATTGATCCAAGTCACTGCGAAAAATGAAATACACGCCCCATGCAAAAGAAAACAATTGCACGGCACGTTGGTACTTGAATGGTTTTCTTTCTTACGAAATGTTTAATTCGCTTTCATAGTCTAATTAAAGGAGATGTATGGCCAAACTCGTGGATTAAGTAATCTAGAGATAAAACAAGTTGGTAAAGTTGCACTTATTGGTGCATTATTAAAGGGTGTTAAAACAAGCTGTTAAAACAAGCTGTGTTCGTATTTTGCAAGGTCGCACTTATCGTATAAATCGTAGGCATTTTGGTAGGCTTTTGTTGCACACATATTACAAAACAGCTAAGGTAGTAGAATTGCAGCTGAACATGGAATGCTAAAAGCTAAGGGTTTCTGGGTCAAATTGGATACTCCTGCCCAAAAAATCAGAGTACTTCATCCCCCCACCACCACCCAGAAGTTGATGTTCATGTTGGTCTGCCTGCTTGGAAAATCTGCGTGCTTTCAAGAACATTTTTTCTTTTTGTCCGAACAGACCTTCCTCACTGCATTTCAATGAAGGCCATAGGTAAGGTTTCTTATGAGACAACACTTCTTAACTTTCATTGTGGAACCACTTGTCTCTACATATATATATTGCACATAAAATACATCAAAATAATTAGGCCATCCCCTTTTTTTTCTCTGTTTACCGTCGTCCGACCGACCCAGATTTTCGCGTTTTGGAAAAAAAAAAAGTTATGAAGAAGGCAATGATATATTTGACTGGTTTATCAGCTTAGCTTAGTTTATTATCGATTGTAAAGCCACACGTATGTTGTGACTGATTTCTTAGTAAGACCTCTACAACTACAAAAATCTCAAGAAGTCGTCACTTTAATCTAAAATACAGACGTTGTTTTGTGCTGGCAGTGCTGCGCATAATTTCAGGCGAGATCATCGCGCGCGCAGTCATTCTCGTCCCCAGAGCCCACGATCCTTCTGGCCTGTGGCAGGGATCGAGAGCTCTGGTTTGGTCCAAAACCGGAAGTCCGCGATTCATGGACTTCCCGTCAAATCTAGCAAATCTGATTGGTTAAGAACACACGACGAATACTCTGCGCATACTCAGAAAATCGGGTCGGGCCAGAGCTCTCGATCCCTGCCACAGGCCAGAGGGATCGTGGGCTCTGGGGACGAGAATTTAGTAAAAAAAATTTCTTTTTAAAATAAATATGAACCAATTCTCAGTGTAGAAAAATAAACAATCGTTGGAAACGTGGATCTAGAAAGCAATCGTGACTATAATCATGGTGCTATTATAAGGATTTATGGCAGGGTTCGTACTCTTTTGAGCTGTTTAAATTCTATGACTTCCCATGACTTTTTCCATGACCTTTTCAAGTTTTCCAAGACCTTTATAGGATTAGCTCTCAGTTTCAAAAATTCAAACCCTAAACTTCTTTTTTGAGCGTTTTTTAACCTTGAACAGTTCAACAGACAAACTCAGGAGTTCACCAAAATGCATGCCGTTTACCAGTCCGGATCGTTATCATTTTTGATAACCTCACCAAAACAAACCATAAACCAATCGTTGCACAGGATTTCGTTCACGTGACGTTATTTGGTAGCAACAGTGTATAATGTGCCGGTCGACGAGGCGCTGCGATGAAAGGGGCTACTCACAACATCACAATGCAGCGTCATTGAATTAAATTTAGGTTTGCTTCATAATATAGATTATGGGATTATGGAATAAAAACAGAAATGTATGGAAGAAAACTGTCTTCGTCCAAAGTTACTGCGAATTTAATTTCCACACCGTGTGATATTTGTTCCGCGAGTAAAATGACACAGCGAAGGTAGACAACAAATATTCTGTTCACAAAAGCGTTGTTTATTGACACTAATATGATAATAGCTTCCATTTTCCCTCAGGCTTCATTTTCTTGGTAGCGGGCGAAGCTGCTTGTTCAACAGTCTGTAGTAAATAAAAACGAAAAAGTAACAGTAAATACATCTTGAAGAGCTGCAACTTAATTTCGTTTAGTTTGCGTGATAACAAACAGTATAACTTGTAACAGTTAATTCAACAGCCAGGCTCGGCGTAGTAACACGTAAAATGCAAGTAGCTATGTTCACGGAATATTTGTTCCTCCAGAGCTAACATTTAGAGAGCTTAAAACATATCTGGCAATACAAACGAGCCGAGAGAGAAGAAACCTGGCAAAAAACAGAGGTGTCAAACTCTACAAATTTCACGCTGATTGCAGCGGAAGCCAACCTGAAATATGACCTATGTCCTTCCAAAACCACAGGATTTTTGCTTAGCGAAATATTCAAAGATCCCCAGATCGTACCATACAAAAGGGGCAGATCCTTAGAGATATACTAGTTCGAGCAAAACTTCCTAAAGCGGCTATTACACGCGGATAGGAGTTGCGTAGGCCTGTTACCCCATTGTTGTCACTCGCTGAATCCAACGATAAACTTGACCTAGTTTGGCCGGCATTTCTTGAAAATATCTCAGGACCACGAATGTGTGGACATTGAATCTTGGACTCAAAATATAGGCAACTTACCTTTTAATGCATTTGCCGATTGACCGTCTCAGGCGATAAAAATACCTCACGTACGTCAGGCAAACAGGCGGGGATGAATAAAATCGCTGTCCTCTTCAATGTCGATATCATGTCGTTCGAATTCAAGCTTGAATTTTTCTTTAGGTCTTGCAGAAGTCCTTTTTGAATCGAAGACGCAGTCTTGCCACAAAATCGACATAAATTTGCTGTTTTGATTCTATGTGTACCAGCATCCGCCATCTCAATACCTAGGAACACATCAATTACAGATGTAGATATGGCCGCCGTTACGAACAGCACATCGCAAATCAAAACAACCCCGTGCACTTTTTTCACAGATCGTGCACAACACTAAAATAAAATAAAATAAAATAAAATAAATTGACTTTGTTTAACGAGGGTAGCACATAACAGTCTTCGACTGACAAACCCGTGGCCCTCGAATTCCCGATCGAATTGGAATTTAGAAATGTTGATTTTTGAGGAGGGAGGAAAACCGGAGAACCCGGAGAAAAACCCTCGGAGCTAGGGCGAGAACCAACAACA
>JAHPZR010014369.1:0-5000 GCA_019787425.1 Platygyra sinensis | reverse complement strand
GTTACTACTGCAACATGGCATCGGGCTCGTTTACTATTCCAGCCAGGGCCGTAGCCAGAAAAAAAAAATTTGACTGAGGCAATGTCTATGAATAACTTATGACTGAGGCAATCAGTCCATGGTTGAGTTCTCTTTCTACCTAGGTATTAGTTTTATGAGGACTATAAACAACAAAAGCCAAAGAAATGACCGAGGCAAGTGCCTCGGTTGGCCTGTTACTAGCTACGGCAGTGCCAACACGGCGTCGGGCTAGCTCGGACGCTCTCGTTCGAGCCGACTAATTACGAACAGCGTCTACACCTGAGTGAGTGAGCGACACATTTGCATCTCGAAGTCCCCGCAAAAAACTCGTTTCTACGCTTTGCGTATCCACTGGTTTTAAAAACGCGTTTCGCGCCAAATTATTTTAATTGCAATTTGAAATAACAAAATTTTGACTTTTCATCACTCGGTTGATGATGAAAATTCATTGTTGGGCGAAATAATGGTTCCCCCGTGTTTTTCACTTTGACTCCATGTTTTCTATTGAGTTCCCCTGTTTTCCACCAGTGTGTTTTCCACACCCCGTGTTTTCCACCAGACCCCGTGTTTTCCACTAGACCCCGTGTTTTCCACGTCCCGTGTTTTCCACACCCCATGTTTTGCACACCCCGAGACCCCGGGACCCTGTACCCCAAGACCCCGTCCCCGTGTTTTCCACGTAGCCAAAACAAAACATCGAAGGACAGACGAGGAGTCGGCCTAGAATCACTATCCCACGTGCTACAAATCTCTTATATAGCCCTCCTCGACAACCTGTAGCGCACTTTGACTGGACCTGCTCCAGTAGCCACTGCTCCAGTGCCGCAGAAATATTTCAGTTCCGGGTAATTCGTAGACACGACAGAAATTCCCGCATTTCAGCTCCACCACGCAGTACACAACATGAGCAAAAAAAACATTAGGTTTGTTTATTTTGGCGGTTTAGGCCGAGCACCAGTAACTATAAGAATACGTTATAATAAAACCTAAAATAAAAAGTATAGGGCTTAAGAGAGAATGTCCACTAGGACCGAGCCATTTCGAAAACATGTGGCACATCATGAAAAATCAAAATTTTTCATATTCTTCCCAGAGATAGCCTATGGTAAGCCTAGAAACGTGGTGTGATTTTTTTCTTGAAATATTTTTTTAAACCCGCCAAAAAATCAAAAATCCGTTGCGGTCCCACGTCTGGTCAAAAACACGCAAAACTCAGTGACTAATACCTAATCATAAACTTCGCTCTGTTTAATCCCCATCAAAATAACACTCCAGTTTGAGCCTAGAAATTTATTTTTGAGGAGTTTACAAGTCTTTTGAGGCCAATTATAATTCTGTGGGTTAATTTTCAAGGTCACGAAGAGCCGCTTAAAATCAGTAAAATTCACGTCCTAAAAATTCTTAATTATGCACACTTTTTCAATCGGCAAATTCGCTACCCGGTAAAACACCAAAACACCTAAGATTTTGACGTTTCGAAAGACGAAATGTCAGTGTAAAACCTGGTATAAAAATTATTTTCGGGCTTTACATCAGCGTTGAGTACTAACGCTCTCAAAATCGTGTTAATCACAACACTAACCTGCTAGAAACAAAAACAATAGGCAAGTGTCTGGGATTCGATAATCAAAAGGAACCTGAAAATGTCTTCTTGTATTTGATTTCCTCGGTATTTGGACTTAAACTATGGCAGAAAAGTCATGTTTAAGCTTACCTCCTGTGATACATTACATTCAAACGTTAATTACTGGCATATTCAGAATCCTACACGCACCATAATCATTGCGGCGCGTGGTGTTCGGGGAAGTACATCATTTTCTAATTGACATTCAACCAATGAATCCGAGAAAATCCAGCACATTTCTGTCCCTTGTTCTAAAAGAGCAATCCATAAAAGTAGTGAAGCCTTCTAGCGTCAGTCCCTTGCTTGTAAAGGGAAAAGCTTATGTTCTGTTCTCGACGAAATGTAAATATGGCGTTTGATGTCGACTTCATTTCTATGTCACGTAATGGTCAGTTGATGGGATTTTGTCACGCATTGCCAAAAATTTATTAAGACGTTCAAAGCAAACAATTTTTATTTGAAAGGTTGTCTTAAGAAAAGAACTCGTTATTTAGCGGGGCTGTCTAACGAAAAGATATCGCGTAATTCAATCATAGTTAAACTGTGCCAATGTACTAGCGCTGACACAGCTGCAGTAACGCTTAATTTTTATCCCATCTGCAACATTATGTGCACAGAAGTTTCCTCTGCAATAATTTTAACAAGGAACTGAAGGAAAACAAAACTGGTGCTTACTGGTTTTAACAAGTTCATTTTCCATTGCAGTCGTTAGTTTTTCAATGCATATCACACTTTGTGCTAGAAATTGTTTGTTACATTTCCATACAGCCCTTCCGTTTACGATATTTTCTGGTCTTACGTTTCAGTGTCGGAGTTCTGCAAAAAAACCTTTCATGCAATGATTTCAAACAGAAAAAAAAGACTGATGTGATGTGATCCATACGCTAAAACTAATGCATTTCTCTCAGAACGTAGCCTTATTTTTTTATCCTAGCGGTGTAAAGCCGATCGACTGACGTGCTTTGTGTCACGCGCCACGCGAGAAGTGATAAAACTGATAAAATTGTCACGTACTGAGTGCACAAAAAACCTAAAAAATGTTTATCCATTTACGTCGTTTCATTGCAAAAAATTATTTTAGAAGAAGAGGCATTTCATAACGTGAATTTAGTCTTTCAGCTTTTTGAGAATATTTTATCTCTATGACGAGAAGAATCCCACAGAGGCATGGTTTGTTTTCGCATTGTACTCATGTACGCAGCACCTCATAACGTTTTGCACATTTTTATGAATTTCTCTTTCGATGGATAAAGATTAGTTTCTAGTTGTAAAGTAGAGTTCAGTCTGGATACGAGCCTAGTGGCTTATCAGGCCGGACTTTATCCCGGTTTCTGTAGCATGAAGCGCTGACTGGGGGTATTTCTACTCCACTCTGGACAGGCCCGTAACCAGGATTTTATGCGGGGGGGGGGGGGGGGGGTGCTAACGAGGTCAAAGTGGACCAAACTACCGAAATGTATTTTATATTGTCTGATCCGTTTATTTAGGAAAGTAGCAATACATGAGAAATGTAACAGCAAAGTACACGGTAGGAGCTGAATATTACATATGCCGAATAAAACTGTTAAGTTCTCCAGGAAAATGCCGCTAAAATGCTCAAATAATGCTCAATGCTTTTGCCTCACTAAAACGCTCGAAAAAAATGCTCGCATAATGTACAAAAGTCAGTCAGCTAAAGCTCCTAAGGTGATCTCTTTCCAAATAAAAAGCGGCTGCATACATATAACAGAGCATGCATAGGCCAGGAAAGGCTGTAGTCCCTCACACTAATGAACATACATTATCTAGTCAGAAACTGTTTTGGATGAGGTGGTAAATCTGTTTGCCACCAAACACCCACGGAGGCTGAAGCTCGGGACTATTCTGAGGGATTAGCTCTGCAGTATTTTGATGTATCATTTTACATCTTAAAATTAGTCCTTTAGAATTGATATTTTTTCCACAGAATATAGAAAAAAGACTTAACCTCTTCACTTAAGTATTACTGAAAGGGGGGCAAAGGATTAACAGAACAACAGCGAATCAGCTTAACTTTAAACTTCAGTTCTTTGTAAAACCGACTGCACTCCTTAACCTGGGTATTGAGTATTACAATGC
The DNA here is from genome assembly GCA_019787425.1 of Platygyra sinensis. Classification (NCBI taxonomy): domain Eukaryota; kingdom Metazoa; phylum Cnidaria; class Anthozoa; order Scleractinia; family Merulinidae; genus Platygyra; species Platygyra sinensis. The sequence continues at coordinate 1,258 of JAHPZR010014369.1, read as the reverse complement.
GGACCTTTGGGGCCTGTGGGGAGGTGCGAAAGCACCCCGTGCACCTCCCCCCCTTGTTACGGGCCTGGGATTGGATGCCAGGCCATCGCAGGGTTGCCCCCGGCATTAAGTTTGCCGGTACCCTTTAATACACCTGAGTGGAAAGAGAGGCGCTGTGAGAGTAAAATGACCTGCCCAAGAACACAACGCAATGCGGCTCCAGGCCAGGGCTCAAACCCGGACCGCTCGATCCGGCATGTGGCCACCCGCCTCCCATCGATGCTACAATAATTGCATCAAACAAATGCCCAAACATTGGTGAGCAAGTTTGTGACGTAAACGATTACTGTTACAAAAGAAGAACCCATTTCAAACACCCTTCATTTTAGATTTATGGGTTTGTATCTCAAGAATGACTCCAGTAACATTTTTTGTCAAATTCTAATCATAACATCCAGTTTTACATTTTTGGCAACGTCCTGAACATTCTAAAGTAGAATTGGTACTTCTGAGGGGTCACGTGACATGCCACGTGACGTTAAGCGCAAAAAAGCCATTGTTTGAGAAATTGGTGGCGGTTTTTAGTAATATCATCCTGCAAAAACGCGGTTAGATGCAGGTCAATCATTTCCATCCTCTCATGTTTGGAATGACAGTCCCTTTTTTCACAGAAAAAATTTATAGGGTTAAAGGTAAAAGGTCGTCTTTTTCAACAAAATTCGACTTTTGATCATTTATATCTTCTAAAATCGAACCAAGGAAGATCATTCCAGACGTAGCAAGGCAGACAATTTCAATTTGCATCGAAAACGCTCATTTATTGATCAATGGACTGAAAATTCGCCACCCGGCAATTCGCCGATTTACCAAATTTTAACAAAATAATCACGTGACATGCCACATGGTCAAAATAATATGTTACGGCAAGGCAGAACGCCGAGTTTTATAATCAGGGAAAAGTTCAGCTTGGTAAACAAAATATACCTGTCCAACCATATTTCTACTTTAAAATCCTGACCCAGGCCTTAAACTGATTGAGTCATGATTGTAAACAAAATGCCCAATGCCAAGCCAGGGTGAAAAACACACCCTATTTCAGTCCAATGTGTATAAAATTTACACCTTTTTCAGACATAAACAGCCCAAAAGTCATACCCTTTGGGGCCGCCCATACCTCTGATAGCCCATATAGCGAGGTAATCCCAACCCTTGCCTCTTCCGAGCCCAGAACACATAAATGCACCGTTTGTCCGCCGGGAAGTTTCCGCGCCATATTTTA
>JAHPZR010014366.1:10000-22500 GCA_019787425.1 Platygyra sinensis | reverse complement strand
CCTAAAAATAACACTTTATAAAGATAGAAAAACATCAAAAAGATAATAATAAACCATAAAGGAACAATGATGGTTAAGGATGGAGAAGATTAACACGGATTGCAAACAATGAATTTGAAAAGTTTAGCTAAGCTTTTCAAACGTGACTGAGCCCCTTTAATGTCGTGTTTTGGTCTGTTGACTAATCCAGCAGAATATCAGGTATAATGCAAACACTTAAGAGTGCCTGTCAGTAAAAATCAGACAAATTCTTAATTTCGCGGCAAGGGTCAAAAATTTGATTTCGCTCATATTTTTATGGTAGGTAGGCTAGGGCATGACAAAAACTACTGGGTAGTTTTTTTGGCAAAATATCCTTTCATTCCAAAGAAATATGCAAATTACCAAATTCCGTTAAAATCGCCATTTGGCGCGCTATTTTATTAAACAAGTTTGAGAGCCTCGCATGCAAAACCACAGTATTCTTCCGCCTTTAAAACACTCAAATATTTTTGTGCAATGTTTAAGTATGTACTGGGTTGATTTGGGGGAAATGCTGCGTTATGTTTTGGATGCAAAATAATTAAATTTTGAAGACATGTATTTCATTCACTTAAAAGTACTTCGTAAAAATAATTGATTTTCACCATGTGCGAAACCTTCAAATGGATTAAGCTTCTGGTGGTTGAATGGCCAAAGGATGGTCTACAGATTCTTGTAAAAATTTCTTTGGGCAAATAATTGTGAGCGACGCGAGAGCTTTTCAAAGTACGTTAAAAATGCAAATATTTGCCATCTGCATCAAATTTCAATTGACGGGGCTAGACATATATTTAAGCGTGCGCCACATCTCTTGACGTGTTCAAAGCTAAAACAGACACAGAGCTGATGATTTCGAAATTTTCTCACCTTATTTGCCGTAAGAGGCAGGTCCAAACGCCGATACAACGTGTTTCTCTCACCATTCGTCGCATATAAAGCAAATTTTCCTTCTGTTTACATGATGTCTGGTGAACATCACCAACTGTCATCGTATTCAGAGTTCTAATACCATGAATCTTTGACCATCCTTCGGCGCATATGATTGCCACTACATCTAAGTTAACAACGACTAAGTCATTTGTGGATAGTTGCTTGCCTTGCGCTGCACCAAAATACTATAACATTTGAACGATCTGTTCAGTGAATCCTGGAATGCAACGAACGTTATTTGTTCGTCACGCAACGCGGTCGTTCCATTTTAGGGGGTAGGGGTTGGGCGATGTCTATCCTGATACACAACCACTTGGAGCACACAATCTTGTTGAGTAGGAAGTGAGCAAATAAAGGAAAAGAAAGAATGACTAGTTTACTAGTTGTCTCCGGTTGTCATCTCTTACGCGACCCGCTACCTACATTGCGTAACACTATGGCCCTAAACTCGACCTAGGTCTTTTCGCGCTGTGCCAATTTTTTTTGGTTACTTTTCTCAAACATTGTGAACTCAATCCGAAGATTCATCCGAGTCTCTAAATCTCGTAACTTCTACAAACCAAACAGTGCAAACACTTAACGAAGTAGTAGGATTTTTTTATAACTTGGCTGAATTTGCCTTCGAATACTTTCGCGACAGTCGGAGAATTTTAGCACCATTGGCAAAGTTTTTTTTTTCTCAAATTGTTTTTTGCAACATGATCGTACCGCGGAGTACCTTGGTCTTGCTCGCGCTTGTGCTCCCGTTGCGCTCTCACAAATGTTTTTTTTGACACGACAAATCAGTTTACGCCTGATCTCCGCACGGAAACAAAATGTCGCAAATTATTGCCTGAAGCGTTTTCTGAGATTCCGCCGTAAACACAAAGAGCTGAGGAAGGGCAGCCACTGGTTAAAGACAAAGGAGATATTGGACTAGACCGCGAAGAACTAGAAGAACATTATTTCACACATGCACAATCGCAGCTGAGGACCATCTCGTTTTTATCGTTTTCGAACTTTTTAGTGTAGACAGGCGAAACCAATTGGAAAATTATACAGTAGTGTGGGCGAAAATAATTTGCTTCGTTTTGTTCGAGATGAATTACATATGTGTGGCCGGGGCCTGATTTACAGCTCTTTCAGGGGTCTTCATCTCATTATCTAAGCAAGTCTCTCCGTATTAAACACAAAGGGGAATCTGTATTCCTGAGTGATGATCGGGGCTCCTCAAGGAAAACTTGACGCTGCATCGTGAGTGAGGCCTGTAGACCCCAACTGTTAATGTTGAAGACAGTATTTGACTGAGTCTGCGTTTCAAAGTGACGCGTTACAACTGCAGCTCCCAACTAATTTCGCTAGAAGATCTATGTAGGGCTTCTTTCGTTTAACGTTGATTGCTGAGATATCAAGCTGATAAAAATTACACATGTCTTGTAGCATCTGCACAGAAAACTTTGCTAGTTTAGAGCAAGCTGCGATTTCACAAATGTTATGCGTATCGTACATGATCGGATGCTGAAGTGATATTTCCGCCATGACTTCGGTACTCAAGTCTTGTATGTTCTGTTCATAGATTTTATTCAGCTCTTCGGCGTGTTCATCTTCTTCGTCCTCAGATTCATCAGGTTGAGCGACTTTCTTTGAAGCAAGGCGTGAGAAAAAACTTGCAACTTGCTGAGAAGTTAAATAACTTGAAGCATCAAATCTGGAAGAGCCATCTGCGTTTCTGACTTTCCTCATTGACTTAGAAACATTAGAGGGATCAGCTTTCTTTCCAGTCTGTTCGCCGACTTTAAATACTTCTGTAAGGTATTGTTTTTGGTTTTCAGTCAGTCGGGTTCTTTGAGACCCGGAGGACTTCAACGCCCAGCCCATTGACAACGATGAACGGGAATCCGGTGTCTTAGCTGTACCAGTATCCTCTACAGGATCATGAACAGTGGCAGCACCCTGTTCTAGCTTTGTTGCATAGGACATCATTGCCTTATCGAGAAGCGTTAGGCTCTCAAGAGCATACTTGTGCCTTCCAACGTCAAGATGATGTTCAAGGGACGAAAATCTTTGAAATGATTTTACACAACCCTCTTCAGGACATGCAAACAGTTTACAGTGACACTCCATGTCGTCCTCATTTTGTTCACCCGAAGCTTCCCCAACACCCGATGCCAATTGCTCCTCTCCTTGCTGGGTTTGGGGTGATTTTCTCCTTGCTGTGATCGCAGTAAATGTAGCCTTTGGATCTCTGGCCTCCTTTAATATGGTCAGCATTGGAACAGAGTAGTTTTCTGGGAAATCAAACTGACTCCACGGCAGGAATTTACCTGGGCCAACCGCATATGCCCTCCAAACTCTCATTCCCTCATTGCCATATTCAATGTTATGGACAAAGCTAACACCTTCCCATTTCACAGGGACCGACTTGGGAATATTCTGTGTGTCGCATAGCATAACCCTTACTCCAGGCATGCCACCTGAGGACTCTATGGCATTCTTCATTTGCTCTGGAGTTTCGACATCTTGGCCAGAGTTTAGATAAATTCTCATATGGTTCTTAACTGCGGCTGCTTTGCGGTCGCAAGACCCTTTGCCCCCTTGTGGATCCGAAAAATCCAGTCTGACGTTGATGTCGTACTTCTTAGCTACCTGCCGAATTGCCAGTAGTGTGGAAGCACTGTGGTAGCATCCGGCATTGTCCTGTCTGAAGTGAACACTATTTACGTTGGGCATTGTGCTCTTGAGTTGTTTCAGGACGTCATCGACGATGGCCAAAACTGTGACGCTGTCTTGGTTACAGCTTTGAAAAACGTGAACAAATGACAGCATTTCAGGTTGACCTTCGACTATTCTCGTGGCCGTAGTAATATGCCATGAAATACCTCGCTTTCCAAACCAATCAGTTTGGCTTTCGCGATATTTTCTTGGGAGGTATTTCATGGCCCAATCCAACACCAAAAGCACGGAATAAGCATCTAAATTCCTTAAGACATCCAGTCGCGCCTCATCTTGGTTGATTAATCTGAGTAAATGAGCCTTCCATGCTTCGATTCTTTTCTTAGCTACAGAAACTACATAATTCATCTCATCTTTCTCATCGTTTGAGATTTCAGCATTTTCTAAGGCAGACTCAACTTCATGGACTACATTCGGAAACACCTCACATCGATCACATGCCAGGTCGTGCTCATGATCACAGGGGCTGACGTAATCAGGATCAGCCTGATAGCTAAGAGCGTACCCCCTACAATGATCTGGAACTCTGGAACTTGGCGATACATGAACCTACAAACAAACCAACAAACCATATGGAAGGAATTACTTAATTTCCAATGAGGAGGAATCGCGCCTAAAAATGGAAAATTCGTCTAAATTATTTGCGTCAAAACACGGTTATTTATGGCAGTATGAAGAATCATGGATTAACAGTGATGTCAAATTGTTTTTGGGCGACAAAAGTCACAGAAATTTTAAGCACCTCGTAATGATCTAATCCTTCTAAAAAGAAGAAAAACCTTGGAAGAGTTTGCTCCGCCTCGCCTCCCTCTCCCACCCTGTCAGCCCCTTCTGCTTCTCCAAGGGTAAAAACTGGAGTCTTAGTCCTAAAGGTATTGCTCTTAGTTATTCATTATATGTTTGTTATATGTTGAGGTCATCCATAACATGTACAACCTAGGGGACTAAAAACATTCGTTATATGCAATGTGTTTAGCTTAATAATGTATCGTATTTTTAGCAGTCGTACCTTAAAATCGCCTTTAAGGTAGCGTTTTGTCTGCTTTAATTTTTCACATTGGCTTTTTGCCCAGGAGAGACCTTTGCCATAGTCGCCCAGATTCTCAATGACAGCCGCCAACTCATCAAAAGCCTTTGCACCCTCAGCTGAGACATAGTCAAGTCCTTGCAAAGACTTGCGGACAGAGGCAGAACATACTTTAAGAATCCTACATAGTGTAGAACGGCTCATCGGGACAAAGTCAGTCTCATGGCAGTAACTCTGGTACTGTTGGACAATCTGCTCCGGAATCATTGTTCTTACCACGTTTGGGATTCTTATCTCGGTGTTCGATGACAACTTTAGGGTTTTCTCACCGAATGGCAAATCTTGCATCACATATGAACTAGTAATAAATGCTAAGAAGTGATCAAGTTGTGGCGGCAGCACTTTCATCCTTTTGTTTTCAGCTAGAGGAACGGTGGCGCCTCTGCCATGAAGTAGGATATGATGCCGAGCGATGTTGAATCTGTACTTAGACAGATTTGGTAGCCACGTTTTCAGTACTTTGAAGCTGACCTTGTCAGCCATAATCGACAGTAACTGCCTGCGCGTACTCCAGTGCCCTGCGTTCTGATAGCATTCGACAAGGACCTCCAGCAACGTAGAGTCAATGTCACTCGCGTCCTCGTTAGACGATTGTAAGCAATCAAGTAGCATCTCTGCACTATTAGGCGCAATTTCTTCTAGAGCTGCAAAGACGACCTGCCTCGCTTTGCGCCTGTGGAACCGTTTTGTTCTTTCTGCAGCTTCTTCCCAAGGTGTAACCATTACATGGCGGATGGGACTAATGTCTCTGGAGGCCAAAAACAAATTAAGTTTCTCTCTTGGGGTACTCGTCTCAAAATTATCTCCAGATGGAGTTGTAAAACATTCAGATGGCTGATAGAAACTTGTTGGTGTTTCAGCATCTCTCATTGGACCTTGGGGTGTCTGTAAAGTCGGACGTACGTTCTCAGGGATGAAGGTTACCTCATCATCATCCTGCAAATAGGAAATAACTTACCTTTATTACCTTCACAATTACAGCAAGGTAGAAATTGAAGTGTAGTTTGTAACCACAAAGCACCACGGCAACATGGGACATATGATAACATGCTGTGAATGACCCAGACCCAGCGCTGCGATATGCTAAAAGGGTGGGCAAGATAGGGTTATCTTGCCCGATCAGCTCGGGAGTACCCGCTGTGTCCCGCAATAAAACGTTGTATTATGCCACATACAGCAAATCTCATCAGGCTCATCTGCATTCCTTAAATTGTGCTTGGAATGCTCTAGCAGTATACAAAAATGTCTCAGTCATTTTGGGCCTATATCAGTGCTTAACATAAGGATAACTAAAACCACAAGAAGCCCCTTATAGACATGCGACGTGTGCAGTGTCACGTGACGTCTGCACTATCGTTAACATTTCCTTATAAAAAGGAGAGAGATGACAGATCTATCACATAGAAGAAACCTAATTAATACTAATGCTATGAAGTGAACAATCTAGTTCTCGGCGAAAGGCGTGGTATACTCACTAACGTCATTCTTTCCATTTGATCAGCTATGCTGCAATCAACTCCCATTTCTGCAAAGACTGGAGGATCCTGCATTTCACTGTCAATTATCTCTTTTAATCTCTGTCGACATGTCCTGCACACACCTGAATTAAGAAGTCGAAGAAACGCAGTTAGGCTGGGGTGCAACCTGTTATTAACTCACAAAATGAAAACCAAGACTTACCTGACCCAACTTGAACGAATAAACCAGTTTTGCGTAGTACTGCCTCTGATTCATTCTTTCCCAAACCTCTTTCACCCTTTGGCCACAGTCCCTTGCCTTTACCATGGCCGGAAATTTCTGCCGGAACCCTGCATCTGGTGCTCGATCCCCTGCTCCAGCCTAACCCCAGTTTTGTGCGATGGTTAGGACATATCGTCATGGTGCGCAAACTTTCACTTTTGCTGAATTTCCCCGCTCGGCATAAAATCAGCTCCACTTCATCTTCAGGTCCAGTGAATTTATAAGTAGACTTATGACTGTCAATATCCTTCTTGCACGAAAGTAACGGAACAATTTCAGAATTACGCTTTCGATCTTTAGGGTTATAACCACAAACTCCACCAACAATAACTTTAAAAGAACAACAACCCTCCATTTTCTGTCACAAAAGTGAACTAAAAAACATACCGATACCCACAACTAAGCAAACAAAAGGCGCCAAACATTGTGGCATGGTCAGGGTTTGTTTACTCATGTAACTACTAATTAGATTTAGTTTTCTTCTCACTAATTAGTCACGTTGTGTTTTCGTATTTTTTACGTCGGCTAATTCTTGCTTCTTTGTTCTACAATATTTGTTCATAGCGATTTTCAAAATTATAGTGAGTAGAGGCACTTTATCATGCAGCTATTGTATGGGATACATTTGAGCAATTTCATATGTCATATTTATTAAAAACTGGATCATTGGATAATGCAATTCGAGAGTTTTCATTGGCTTAGCCATCATGGTATATGAGCCATGATACCATTATCTCGTTGGCAATCTATCATCTCATATCCAACGCGCGCTCATGGAATAATTGTTAAATATGACATATCTGAGCGATTTCGCAAAAACATGCCCGTTCGGTTCTCTCGTGAACTCAGGCCTGGTCAGCGGCTCTAAACCTATTGTTGCGGGGGAGGGAGAGACCCCGTTAAGGCCAGGCTGGGGCCTTGGCCCAGGCACTGTTCTATTTGCTGGTGGTTTGCTGGGGGGAAGGCAGGGTGTCTTCTGCTGACACCTTCGCTTAATTAGACGTCGAGTCTTGACGTCTAACTTCTTGACAATGACTGTTTTGCTTGCTGTTGGGTTCTGCGTTGACATAGCACCCAGCTGGAGAGGCCTATGCCGCGTGCACGGGTGAAGGGACAATCTACTAGCCAGGGGATGCATGGTCAGAGCACTTCTGGCCGCTGTAATAGTTGTTTTATCATCATCATCATCATCATCATCACCACCACCACCACCACCACCACCACCACCACCACCACCATCATCATCATCATCATCGTCGTCGTCGTCGTCGTCGCCGTTGTCATCATCATTATCATTATTATTATTATTATTATTATTATATAGTAAGAGATTTTGATGGAATTGGAGATAAACAACTGAAATATATTGTACTTATGTAAAAAAAGTAGCAGTAGATCATATATTGTAAATTGTAAATTTAAGATTGTTGAAGGATTTGTTAATAAAGGATTATTATTTATTATTATTATTATTATTATTATTTTATTTTCTTTATCTTTTTTTTTAATTATATACCCCTCCGGCTAAAGTGAGATACCGTGACAGCATAGCGTGACTTCAGTAAGATTGTGCTGCGAGCGCCGACACGCTTGAGAGAAATGGCCAGCAATCAAATGTAAAATTTTGGTGTAATACGTACAAAGCAAGCGACTATCCACGAATGACTTAGCCGTTGTTAACTTAGGTAGATGAAGTGGTGATCATATGCGCCGAAGGATGATCACAGATTCCTGGTGAATACGTTGACAGTTGGCAAAGCACATCGAACATTGTGTAAACAGAGGCGAACTTGACCGCTTAAAATGCGACGAATGGTGAAAGAAACACGTCAAATCGGCTTTTGAACCTGCCTTTTACAGTAAATAAGGTAAGAATACATTTCGAAACTGTGTCTATTTCAACTTAATATACGTCAAAGACATGTGACGCATGCTAAAATATATGTCTAACCCGTCAATTGAAATTTGATGCGGATGGCAAATATTTGCATTTTTAACGTACTTTAAAAAGCTCTCACGTCTCTCACAATCATTTGCCCAAAGAAATGTTTTCAGGAATCTGTAGAGCATCCTTCGGCGATGCAACCACCAGAAGCTTACTCCATTTGAAGGTTTCGCACATGGTGAAAATCAATTATTTTTACGAAGTACTTTTAATTGAATGAAATACATGTCTTCGAAATTTAATTCTTTTGCACCCAAAAAAACCCCACAACATTCTCAAATATTGACCCAGTACACATTTAAACATTGCACAAAAATATTTGAGTGTTTTAGAAACGGAAGAATAATGTGGTTTTGCATGCGAGGCTCTCAAACTTGTTTAATAAAATGGCGCGTCAAATGACGATTTTAACGGAATTTGGTAATTTGCATATTTCTTTGAAATGAAAGGATATTTTGCCAAAAAAACTATCCAGTAGTTTTTGTCATGCCCTAGCCTACCTACCATAAAAATATGAGCGAAATCAAATTTTTGACCCTTGCCGAGTTATTTCCCATATTTATGGACAGGGACTCTTAATTTCTTCACAGCTAAGATAGACTCACTACAAGTTTAACAATGTTTAACTAACAGCTCGATGGGACAGTGAAACCAGGAGGCCACTAAAGTTTTAAGGGAGAAAAGGATATTTGCATTCTATCATAAAATCAGTTTCTCGGCACGTTTTTTCTTCCTCTCTGCTGCTTTTTTTTTAAGTCTTAAACCATCAAGGGGAATAATGCAAGAGTGAAGGAATAGACGACTTCCCTATTTAGCTAAGAATCAATAGACTTTTAACCATATCGTGTGTTCTTATTAGAAAAGTATTTTTTCTTTTTTTCTTTAGAGACTAATTAAACTTTACTAAAATCAAACTTGTAAGAATTTATCTTAACCATGAATGACCAAGGTTTTCCAAAACATCACCCAAGTTACAAATCTCTCTTCCTCGATGGAAATTAGGAGATCAATGCTAATTAAATGTTATAAGGGGCGCTGTTTGCGAGGAATTATTCTTTTGAATTATTCACTTTTAAAAGAGGGTAAGTCAGGTTTATTTTAACACTTACAAAAGAATATGCGGTTAGTTGCCATTATGAAAAGGCTCTACAGAGCTATATAAGTACGATTATGAGATAATTGCATTTTGAATGAGTGAATACTTTAATTCTCCTCGGATTTTAGAGAAGCTTTATCGTAGCTAATATCTCATAGCATTTCCCACCTGAACCCTCAGTATAACAACAAAGGCCAGACCACAACACCGGGAACTTCATGCCCTACTCTTTACGATTAGCGTGTTCTCTCTTTTACGTCCCCTGCTAACCATAACATCGAAGATGCAGGAGACGGGGCCTACGATTTACAGTCTTATCCGAGAAGAGGGTCCCCAATAGGTTTTTCGGGATCCAGGATTTGGCATATTTCAAGGCCGGGATTCGGGATTTTGAAGCAAAAGGGGGACGAGATTCGGGATTGTAATTATGACCGGGACACGGGATTCGACGATTTTAACAGGCGGGAATCGGGAAATGTCGCTTTCAAGAAACCGAGATTCGGGAATTCCAGAGACTGAAATGTGCAAAGAAAATCAAGCTGTCATCTCACACTGTAGCTCTTGCTCCATGAAAAGCACCAGCCTTGCAGCCTCTCTAGCATCCATAAGGCAGTCGAGCTCGTTAGTGACACCTTTCGGGTTTTGCGTAACAACGAGAACTCGATCAGAGATGAGGTGGCCGATTTACCGAGAGCCCTCAACGGTCCTTAGGGTAATGTGGCGTCAAAGACTGTTGAGTCCGTTCAAATGTTAAAATATGGCTTTTACACGGATACATAAGAAAATATGACCGGGATCGGGATTAGCCGGTAGAAACCGTCGGGATTACGGGATTGAGGGAAAATTCCGGTCGAGATAGCGGGATCGAAGAACCCTATTGGGGACCCTCCGAAAAGACCTGAACGTCTAACCATTTGCAGATATAATTACAAAGGCAGCACGTTCTCCTAAGTTATTTTAAGGCGGACCCTGAATGAAATGGTCCGGTCTGGGACTCGAAACCTCGAACTCCCGCACGGCAGTCCGGCGCTCTACTAACTGAGCTAACCAGAGTTGCTTCGATCAATTGAGTGTCGAGAAGTTACGCTACAGCTACGTGATTGGCCTACAAAACTTGGGCCACTTTTTGATACAACAGAAGTAAAACCCCGAAACCAATCGTTACTTATCACTCGCATACGTCTTTCCGCGCTTTTTGTTCACCACATCTCTACTTCAAGTTCTGATCGGTTAATTATAGATCATCTGTTTGCTTTGTGCCGATTGGCTCGAGTGATAACTTTGGCTCTGCTGTTACGACACTGAACCGAAGAAGACTCCCCTATATCGTGTGGTTTTCATAACTCACTCATTGCAAACAAGAGATCGACCGGAAAGTTAGGGAAAATTAAGGGAGAGTTTATTTAACTCCAGTTCGGTTGCAGCTGGAGGCTCGGATTTACTTTGCAATTCTGATATTTCTTAATTAACCCTATTCAGACTGGGGGGAGGGGGGGCTTTTCGAACCCCCACCTCCGGCAAAATCGTGATAACTCCTACATCGAAAGAGCTATGACGTTCAATTTTCTGACTTTTCCTAAAATTTATCTAGGAACATTTTGGTGTAATTACCATGTCTATGTGATTAATCATGTTGCCATGGCAACCGGTTTCTGACACATAGGTTTTGGAAAATTTAAAAAAATGGTGATTTTTTTGTTTGAAGATCGCGTTTTTACAATTATTGTGCTTTTTTTTTTTGAAAATGGTCTTTTCTTGGGACTAGTTTTTGAATTACATCAAAATGTTTCAACATCGAATATTTGGAGGGGAGGGGTAGGGTAAAATTTGTCACTTTTTTGCTTTGACAAATATGCTGCTCTATTTTCCAAATAACACTTCCAAAGTTATTTGTTTGGGTTATAAACATCAGTTTGATACTTCTTTCATACATGCTGAGCTTTTTCCACTTTGAAAGTTGCTTTAAAATTACAATTTTAACAAAAAAACGGAAATCCAAGATGGCAGACAACCATTTCAAATTTTAAATTTTATTGCTTCCTATTGCTTTTTCTCGCTGTACAAGTGTTTTCTTGTTACTAGATCATAAGATAACAACAAGACAAAATATGTTTATTATTGATATTTTACGTATCTAAGTGGAAAAATAATAAGAAACATTGAAAAAATTGGAATATGACGTCACTGTGACGTAATCATTGGGCGTGGCAAGTCAAGTGTGGGGCTTCTTTGTACGGAGATGATCATTGTGTGTAAATTTCATGACCCTAGCATTATTGGTTCCAGAGATACAGAGCGGGGGGAGCGGGGGGTCCGAGGAGCCCCCCCGCCCAGTCACAGATTGACCAAAAAAGCCCAGCCCAGTGCATACAGGGGGGGGGGGGGGGGCATTGCTTTTCAGTTCCTTTTTGTAAACTGGAAAAGTAGAAGAAGAGTTATTAGAGTTCAAATATAAATACTAGCATTGAAATAAAACTGACGCATTTATCAACTCTAAGGTGTTCTGATCTATGAACTGTTGTTTTCCTATCTGTCTTGCAGTAGGAATGGAATGCCTCTGTTATATATGTTAAAGCAGTGCTAGTCTTTATTTGCACTAGGATTTAATAAGACAGGAAATTTTAATTAAAAGTTGCAAAAGAAGCAGTATAATGTTATTCTATAGAAAAGAAAGATGTCACTGCTAGCACACATGGCATCGTAATTTGGCAGAATGAAAAACCCAACTGCTGAAATTTTAATAGCAATACAAATTTTAAGTATGGTAAATGAAACAAGGTATGATTAAATTGAGCTTCAAGATGAAAAGACTCGATCAGACAGGAATTCTTAATAATGTTTTCAGTTTCTCCCACCAAGCGTTTAGAATTCAAAAGATCTCATATTTAACAAATTGACGTCAGTTTTTCATGCGTGTGTCCTGTTATTGATCACGAATTTAGTCATAGCATTGTCAAAGTAGCTGTGGA